>JAWNOU010000177.1:21940000-22182500 GCA_035045725.1 Drosophila ezoana | reverse complement strand
GATTTGTCTGCAAACTGTAAAACAATAAAAACGCGGTAATGATTTCCCATTTCAGATAAGGTGCCTTATACTTTACGCCCCCACCCCTCCTTAGACCCTGTCGCAGTCCCCGCCCCTGTCACAGTGCCCCGCCCCTGTCCCAGTGCCCCGCCCCTGCATCGTGCCGTGCTTCTGTTCGCCGTAAAACCCATCGAGCAACATACAAAAAAAAATAAAGATAAACCCCAACTGACCGCAACTTAAAGCTGCTCTCGTTTAGATTTGGCCTGATTTTCAGTTTTGATGTCTTTGCTGTGGAAAATTAACACATTTTATGAGCACTTCGATGTGAGGCCAATGATTAATTGACTCTGGGAATCGTTTGAGATATGTCAACTAAAGTCGCGCACAGGTAAAGCTAACCTGGCAGGTAACTACCAGAATTACTCTGAGATTGGAATCCACCCCAAAAGATGTGAAATGTCACAATGAATATTCAGTACATTTCGTAAAAGTTAAACATGTCTTTCAAATATTACAAAGATCAAGAAAACTCTGCGCAGAAATTGAAATTTGTATACCCTGCAACCATTGAAAATGGATAGAAAGGGTATAATGTTTTTGTAAAAACGTATGTAACGGGCTAAAGGAAGCATCTCTTTTCCCATTAAGTGTATATATTCTTGTTCAGCATCAATAGCCAAGTCTATCTAGTCTTCTCTGTCTGTCCGTCCGTCTGTCCGTCAATCTCTCCGCATGTCTGAAAGCTTTGATCTCAGAACCTATAAGAGCTAGAGACTTGGGTTTTGTAACATAGTTCCTCCTAGTGCCCGCGCAGCACGTGGTTGTTTCCGATAATCGATAACTTGCAACGTTTCCAAGCAATCGACACTACTCGATAACGGAATCCCCTTTTTTGAGCAAATCTTCCAATTTATAAGAGCTAAAATTACCAAATTTTCTAGAATAGTATATACAAATCAAGTATATTTCATTTTATAGCCAGCGATAACCTTTGAAGAAGAAGTTTCGGGGTATTCCCTATTTGTGCACACCCGATGAGAGCACTCAAAAAGTTTCACAGAAAATATTGTACAAATTCCTTAGAAAACTGTATTACATTTAATTGTACGCTTTAAAAGTCTCGAATAATTAGATCGAATTAGTAGCTGTAACTAATATGTGCGCATATGTCCATGTTTGAATGCTGGCCGGGCAGAAGATTCTGAAAAAAATTGCCAGCCAGGCTCAAGTTAGTCTTAACCCATTCGCATTAACTGAATACTTTGGCTCGCTTGGCTTAACTAGGAAATTTCATACTAACGCCCCAAAACAGGCCAAAGTCTTTTGCCGTTTGCAGTGAGAAGGGGAGAGAGAGGGGGGTAGAGAGAGAGGGGAGGGTACTTTATGAAAAAATACGAAGTATTAAAATCATAAATCTAATTGGAAATGCGCGTCACGTGCGCGAAACGTTAGTCTCTGTCTCCACTGGCAAAGGAGCTGCCGCCGTCGACGTTCTCTTCGAGCGTTGCATGCAACGCGGCAAAGTGCGTATGTGTGTGTGTGTGTGTGTGTGTGTGTGTGTGTGTGTGTGAATATTACAGCTAACCAAAGCCAAGAGCCACATCTACAGCTCCAACTCCAACTCCAACTCCAGCTACAGCTCCCGCTCCAGCTTTAGCTGCTCCGGCAGCTCGCACTTTAATTTCAGCAAGGAATTTACTCAAAAAGATTAACTTTTTCTATGTAAAAAGCATGTGGAATCATTTTAGCCCGATTCGGCGGGCATAGTGCGACGCAGATTTTTGAAATATTCATGATAAAAGCCAGCTCTGATGAGCAGCAGGATAATAAAACAATGAAGCTCAACCAGCAGGGCCCATAAAAATATTTAATGCAACGCAATCGGCAGCGATTCTCATGGAGCTGCCAGCCGGATGACAATTGTGCCGCACAACCACAAAACCACACCCATGCACTGAGAGAAAAAGCCAATGCCAAGAAATTCGCATCAAAGCGGAAACAATGTCTGCTTAAACTATGACTGAAAGCCTCACAAATAAGAAACAAGAAATTTCTAAAACTTTTTTAGGAAGTAGGAAACCTTGCAGAGTACAAGGGTTAAGGGTATTATTTTGAATATGCAATTGAGAAGTATATTTTGACTAAATCCTTTCCTATCTATAAGATATATATTTCTATAAAAATTTAGATAATCTCCTTTTTTAACATAAATGCTCCGTTTTAAAATCAAATTTGATTCATATTTGATTTGGTGAATATTCCAAAAATTCGCTGCGTTCGTTTTTACATTTTGGAAAATTAAAATAAGTCTTTATATTAGAAAAAAAGCTCTATTCCTTTCTTATATACACTTTTCTCAATGGGAGAACATTTTTTTTCAAAAGCAAGCAAGTTTTTTTTAATGAAAAAATTGGAAAACAAATGTTTCGGAGTGCATAAATTCAAATAGAGAAACCTTTTTGAAACACAAGTAAGTTTTTTAACTGAGAATATTCGAAAATTCTAATTTTTGGCACGTGTTTTTTCTCTGAGTGTAAGACATACACCCAGTCGGCACAACAAAAAGTCTCCAAAGACATATGGGCGGGTGCTGCCATAAATTCGTTTGGCGTCGTCCTGGCATCCTGCTTGCCTCCGCACCCGCACCCGCCCCTGCCCCACGCCCCTTGCCCCTGCCCCTTGCCCCTGCTACTGACTCGCCCTGCCAACTTGTTCAATTATGCAGCGAAATGTTTTATGTGCTCCGGACTGCTGCGAGGCGAGTGCATAATTCCTTGGCAAAGGATGCGTGCAGCTCGTGAATTGGAGTCCTCTTGTCGCCTGCTTTTGCCGGGACTCACTTTAGTTGATTAGTGTCGAGTGCCTGTTGAATAAGTAAGCAACATGTTAACAGAGGCCCACCTGCTTTGGCCTCTTTTTTTTTTACCGAGACCGCATTAACATAAACCTTTGCCCGAAAGTTCTGGCTGATTCGACAATTGTTTGATCCGCAGACAAATTACCGCCAAGTGCTGAGAATAAGAAAACCAACGAATTGCCCCACAAAATATAAAAAAGGTAGAAAAAATATTCAAATGAGGAACCCAAAGCGGACGCAGCCCACATATTAAAAAGTTACAATTATTATTTTTACCGATTTTCTGTAGAACTCTGTCGCCGAGCGGAATATTGTCAAAATGGAGAATGGACTTTTTGGACTTCAAAAGAAATGTCTTGACTAATAGCTATATGGTTTCCTGTCTGTATATTGAGCTGGCCTTGTTATAACTTGTACAAGTTCTTAAATTTCGAAATATAGTTCCATATAACATTGCAGAGGGTACTGCAATTAAGTTCTGAAGTGTTTGATGCATTAAGGAGTGTATATTCTAGATCTGGATCAAAATCTTGGTTCGTCTATCTGTCAGCTCCTCTGCTTATAAGCAACATTAATGAAACTTTGCATGTATCCTTCATTACCAGTTGAAAATTGGTTAAAATTGTTTTTTTTTCTCTTTTCTAAAGATAAGTTTCGATCGAAAAAACTATCGAGAAAAACGTGTAGGATATTGCTTTTGAAGATATCTGAAGCATCGGTTATCATGCTCCCAATATCGCTCCACTTTATCATTACCCATTCCCCGATTTTAACCGTACTTGTTCACACTTATCATTGCAGCTTCTTCCATGCAGTTCTTCTTCTAACTTTTATACTTGACCTTCCATTTTGCCATCCGCTAACTGTGAAATATTTGCGATCCATTGCCAAAATGGCAGACATTGTTTGTCATTAACAGCAGCAGTAGCATAGGCAGCCCCCCGGTAACAGTAACAGCAGCAACAGCAGCAACAACAGCAACAGCAGCAACAACAGCGACGCAGTAATCAGTCACATCGAGCATCGACTTTCCAAGTGAATGGGCGGGACGTGACCGGGCTATGTACATAGCCAAACACACACACACACACATACTGCAAAGCATGCATATGCTTGTGTGTGTGTATATTGCTTGATATATGCTGTGGCTTAGGTATATAACAGTATATAGGAGTGCCGCCGTCCTTTTCTCGCCCGTTTGCCCCTCGCTGGAATGCAATATAAACTTTGTATTCTATTTGCTTATGTAAAGCGCAGCGTTAACATGGCTCCCACATAGCCTCACACCGTCTATGCTCTCTCTTCCATTCGCCTCTCTTGCGCTATGCTGCTCCTTGTTTGCTTATTTACTTTCGGGCTGTCTGCTGTTTTGTCTGTCTGTTTTCTTTGTATGTTTGTCTGTCGTTTTTTTTTTCGTCTTGCTTTGAAATGTGACTGAAATATTAATGCCAAATGTGCGCTCTCTCTCGCTCGCTCTCACTCCTTATGAGCGTCGCTCTCTTTGTGAACACGCCAAAACACACACACACATGCAAACACACGCATGAATATACTTGTATTTGCTTTGTGCTGCTCAATGCATGCGTGTGTGTGAGTGAGAGGCAATGTGCGTGTATTTATTATGCAGATTTTTTAATAATAAAGAAAACATTTATTAATGATTAATAAACTCGGACAGCAGCTAAATTGTCCGCTGAGTCAGTCGATCCCCACGTCACTTGCAATGCCAATTTCAATTTCCAATTACAGTTGACGCATGTTTCAATTCCAAATGGCGACATTTCATTTCATTCACCTCATTTCGATTGAAAGCTTTGCACATTTGTCAAGCCCAAATCAATGATGGCCATTATCGTTCCACTTCATTTCAATTTCATGCATAACCAATGAACTGCACACACACGCACACACACGCACGCATACACATGCCATGTGAAAACAGGACATCAATTTCGGGTCGTGTGAAAAGCGTGAAAAGTTGTGCAAGTTTTTCACTGCATTGTTGCGACGAACATTTATAATTTGCATGCGACTCCCCCGTCCCCTCCCCCTCTCCCTCCCCTTGCCATCTACTTGCGCATTTGCATGGCAGCGGCAACTTTTTAATGAGATTTAATGGCGCCTCTGGGAACGAAACGAAACGGAACAGGAGCAGGAGCAGGAGCCACTCGGTAGCCAACTGTAAGTGAGCATTAAATCATTTGCAAACGCACAAGGAGTTGAGCTTTGAGCGCCCAGAGCTGTCCCCCCCGCCCCCCTTCAACTCCGCGATTCCTTCTCTGCGTCCAGGTATCATGTTACCAAAGTGTCTGACATAAATCTTTCCCTCAGCGATAAGCGAAAAGTATTCAAAATGAATTATGAAAGTGGCCCGCCTCGGGGTTGCAGTCAGGATTGCCTCCGCTTCAGTCACAGAGTCAACTCCCCTCCCCCGCCACCGACCCTGCTGTGAGGCACTTCTGACCAACCAGGCGCCAAACACATGTGCTGGCTGCCCCAACGACTGCCGAATTCATCATTTCCTAATTAGAGCCATGTGAGGAGCTCGGCCAAAACCGAGCTGCCAAGTTTTTGACCGACTTTTTGTGGTCGCAAGTGTTAATAATGGCTCATGAGGAGTCCTGCCATGTCCATGTCCTGTGCCTGCGCTGCTAAATGAAATTAAATTGTCCTTTCTCATTTTGATGCATATCAGTGTGGAGGAAGTCGGTCAGAGACGGGTGTGGGCGGCTGTGGGCGCTTGAGGTGGGTGGGGGGCAGATGGCAACATTGACAATAAATTAATATTAGCGCAAGTCCAACAGCAGCAACAACAACAACAACAACCCTCGGGAGGGATAAACTAATAAAGCATATGTAGAACAGGGCGAAGGCAGCGTCTGTTGCGTGTGCGCCACGTACGACAATGGTAACATGTGTGTGCGTGTGTGTGTGCGTGTATGTGTGTGTGGTGGGGGGAGGGCAGCTCGACTGGTGTCAGTTTGCTGTCAGTGTGCGCTGGGCGGGGCGGGTCGGGCGGATGCAGGGGGGGTAGACATCAGTGTCAGTCAATTTGCGCAAACAAAGCGCGCCAGGATGATGAGCGGAACCTGCTCTAAGGCTAATTGAAGAGCAACCTATAAAAATAACTATGCATGAAAGAGACGGCGAGAGGGGGAGAAAGAACAGGGAGAAACATATAGAGAGAAGGTTGACAATGAACTCTGCAGAGCCACAGCAACATGTGATGTAGAAATAATACATTTGAAAATTTTAAAAATGAATAGAGGAGCATTTTATAAGGTAAAAGATATAGATGTATAAAGTTGTATAGTTGTATAAACATGTCTATATCTTCACATATACATATATCTCATACCTAACAAATGTATATACAAACTTTCTATATCTACATCGTATACCTTATATAGTATCTAAACTGTGCCCTTCCAAGCATTTATGTCTGTTTGTATATGTCGAATTGAGGCATTTTCCGCTGGTTTGGGTAATTGCAACCATTCAAATGATACAAACACACACATGAACAGAGATAGAGAGAGGGGGAGCGGGGAAGGGGCGCATTTAATGACACACACGCACACACTCATTTACTCACATTTGTAGACAGATAATCACTGCCATGCCCCGCCCACGCCCCCTTTTGGCCCAGCATCATTTTCGAAGGCTTTGTTGAGAGGACAATTTCATGCATTATTCATTACACGGCCTCGTACATTTTTCCTCATTTTGTTTTTCCAAATCATTTTGCTGATGGTAAAAGTACAAAATTTAATAAAGAAAAATTCAACGTTTTCAGCAACTAACGAACTTCCTGTGGGTCATTAGTTGTGGGTCAAGCTAGAGAGAGAGAGAGAGAGAGAGAGAGAGAGAGAGAGAAAGGGAGAGAGATAGGCTTAAGTGTGGAAATTAAGGCTGACCCCGTCGTGCAATTAAAGTGCCTGCTGCATTTGCTTTTCCGATTCGAATGTAATCCCATCAAATGCCACAGATATGAAAGATATTTCTGTTCTCCAATTTCTCGACTCTCGGTTATCTCGATGGAAGATATCCGTGTCTCTCACATTCTCTAGTTAACTGCACATTTTGGCCATTCGGCTGGCTCTTATTGCCACTTGGCAACAATCTCTGCATTTTGATGTGCACTTCGATTCGACTTCAGGTGGAGCAGGACTCGCAGGACTCGCAGGACTCGCAGGACACGAATGTGATTTCTATCACACACATCGTTGACAGTTTAAGCAAAGAAAAAGAAAAAAACGAGAGAAGCGAAAAACAATTTCAGCTAATGCCGGGCTGGCGCACAAAGGAAAAGTGGTTGCAATGAAAATGGAATCGAATCGGAAAACTCGGCACGGCCAAATGAAGGCACGTGCAGCTTCGCATTCGGCGCATATTTGTTGGGTGCAAACATTAATTTTATGTTTGTTAATTTCTTTTATTTTCCACCTTTTTCAACAATTCTACGACTATTTCACGCGCATTTGCATAAATTCCGAGGCGTTTCGAGTCCGAGCGAAAGAAAGAAAAACCTCGCGCCCAACAATCGTAGAAAAATTGCGTTAAATTTATCGTCTGTAAAAGGCGGCAAATGAAAAAAGTGTAGCCCGAAATTAGTTCAACTAGGCAGCCACACCCCTAGCACAACAACCCTTTTTTTTTTCTTTTTGTGAAATTTATAAAAAATATAGAGACCCGCACATATGTTGCCCGGACAGGCACTTGAGCCGGGCCGTGGCCTCGGGACACACTTGTAAATCTTGCCCCAGTTCGATTTAAAATGCTCGCCGGATGGAAGATTTATGGCCGACATTGTCGAACTGTTCGATTACAAGCCATAATCGTGGCTAAAACCCTAAATCGCATATGTGGCCATAAATCTTAGGGCCATGCAATCAATATTATGACTTGTCAAATTATTGTGTACTTCGCTCGCTCATCTTTAAAGCATGTCCTGGGACGGGCCAGGCCGGGCCGGGTCGTGCCTTGCCGCGCTAGGTCTTAGTTTATGTTATTCTTATACCCTTGCAGAGGGTTTTTATAATTTGGTCATGAAATGTGTAACGCATAGAAGAAGACACCTCCGAGCCCATAAAGTATATATATTCTAGATCGGATCGGCGCACTATATCATATAGAATCCATAGAAGCGGTCGGTCGAAAAGTTTTTCAAGATATTTTCATCAAACTCAAATATCTGTAAAGATATCCTAAGCTTCTCTTTTATACTCTTTCTCTACTCTGTAGAGTATTAAATTCTTCTCATAAAATGTGCAGTCCCACAAATTATATATATTCTAGATCAATATCAACATCTTCTAGATTAACAGGCAGTACATATAGTATGTCGGAATTGGATGGATCGGAGCCCTATAAAGCTTAATGCTGTGTTAAATGAATCGATCGAAAATTAAGTTCTTGTTTAAAAAATCTATTTGCTTTGCGAGATATCTTTGCCTTAATCAGCATTAATTAGTTTTACTCTGCCAAATCTTAACAACATGGACCCAATTGGACACTATATCATATATTTAGTCTTATAAGCTTGGCATTTAATATCTACACTATTCTCCTTCAATATTAGCCAAATCCTTTGAATATTGGATATACAAGTATATCGCTTAAATCTATAATAAGAATCGGAAAAGTAAAGTTTTCTGCTTTTCACTCTTCTTCTTACACAACTGCCAAAACGTAAGCCACATGCATTCTAGAGTATTTAAACTTCGGCATGTCTAAGAAACATTTTCTTACTCGCTTTTTATTTTATATTTTGATTATTTCAAGCGTTCCCTGGGGCGACATTTTTTCGGGCTATTGTGGAAATTTGGAAATTCTGATATTTCCGCTACCTTTCACAGCCAATGACCAATTAATGCTAATTTGGCAACCCTTTCGGGCGATTCAGGCGAATCGCTGAACCTGCAATGTTTTCTTGCTGTTTAATTAGCGCAGCGCAGGACATTTTTATGGCCAGTCGCAGCAGCAGGAGCAGCAGCAGCATTAAAAGGACATTTCATGGAGCCAGCTGTTATGCGTCGTGCAGTGTGTGCTGTGATTGATGGCACAGCTCCGCAAGATTTACATAATCCCAATGAACTTTGACCCGGCCGGCCGGACAGCAAGTGTGCAGAATTGCGAAATTATGAAAATTGGCAAAGAGGACATCATTTGTCATCGTTTCGCCCAAGACTATTTGGTGGTTGTTGCCGCCCGTATCGAACTGAATCGATATGGCAAGGGCTGTGTGTTAATGAAAACATGTGTCAGCAATAAAATGATAATCATGATTTACAACCGAACATCATATTCGATGGATGATTGTGAAATCAAACGAAGGTACTTCAAGATAGTTACTCCCAACTTGTGGCCAGGTCTGGCAACGCTGGCAATGCGGACAACTCTGTCTCTGATTGAATTAACAGCTACTCCTTTATTATGGCCAGGTCTGGCAACGCTGACAACGCTGTCAATCCTGCCTCAGTTTAAATTAATAGCTACTCCTAACTTGTGAATATGTATGGCAACGCTGTCAACCCTATCTCTGATTTAATTACAGCGCTGACAGCTCTGTCTCTGAATGAATTTACATATACTTCTAACCGATGGCCAGGTCTGAAACCCTGTCAACTCTGTCTCTGAACTCTACTCCT
This sequence comes from Drosophila ezoana, assembly GCA_035045725.1. Lineage (NCBI taxonomy): Eukaryota > Metazoa > Arthropoda > Insecta > Diptera > Drosophilidae > Drosophila > Drosophila ezoana. The sequence goes on along the minus strand of JAWNOU010000177.1, from coordinate 22,172,990 downwards.
TAATCGTGGCCTGGTCTGGCAACGCTGTCAACTCTGTCTCTGATTAAATTAACATGCTCCCTTTTAGAAACCACTAATTTGTTGCATTAGTGCAAAATTTAATTATTGTTTACATACTTGAGAATTGTGCCAAAAGCTTCCCCATTCGAAATTCGATTTGACAATTTCATAAAAAAGAGGGCTGCCAAAAGAATTGCCCTTAATTTGTACCAGCTAGAAGGGAAAAAGAGTTGACAGCTCGAAGGGTTGCGGGTTGAGTCAATATGTGCACGTAGCTTTAATTTGCATGCGAATCGCAGGGGGGGGGGAGAGGGAAGTGCTGAAAGGGGAACTGGTGGCAACATTCATTAGCCTTGACTTGGCCTATTGTGATTGGAGTACGTACTAATTACCTATACAAACAATATGATAATAGATTCGCCGAAATTAAGACTGAGTATATATGTAGTATATATTCCTGTAAGCATATGGCTACATAATGAATAAAGCAAAGGATTCTTTGAAAAGTAAATAAAGAGGTTAGGGCTAATACAATCAAGCCTACAATCTAAAACAGTTCGAAGCATTTCATATTGAATAGAGCTAGCAATACCCTAGAATCCTCTTAGGACTATATATTAGCTCTTTTCTCAGCACATGTGAAAATCTTGTTATCAAAACAGTCAAAATGCCTTATAAAAATAGTCTTTTATGATTTGTCCAACTCTGCCCGCAAACTTGTAGCACTTTCCAACACTTTTTTCACATCTGTTCAACTTGCAATCTCTCTTAATGCACACGCCATAAACTTTGGGACATGCTTATCAAAGTGTTTTGTTTGCACTTTTTAATTTACTGCAATTGAGCTGCCAAATCAAATTGCGATAAGAAACGCATAAAACTTGGCCCGCTCCCGTTTGCCAAATGCCCCATGTGTGTGTGAGTGTGTGTGTGTGTGTGTGAGCTGTAAACTAAGCCAAGTGCAATAATTCAAAGGCGGCCTCAGAGCACCTTCCCCTTGGAAAAGCCAGTCGGTGCTCGGTCTCGTGTTCGGATTTGTTTTTTAAAATGCCGCAGGGATCGATTATTGCCGTTCAAATTCGCATAAAACGTGCGAGTTGCCAAAAACGATTTTAAACTCGAGCCCAGACAAAGAGAAAAGCACACGAATTGGGGTTTGGAATCGGAAAAGCCTTGGCATATGTGTGTGTGCCTATGCCTATGAGGCCTGGGCCGGGGTGGGCAATAATTTAAGGTATTTGAACTCAATTCAAAGGCGCATTCAATTCCTGCACAGGCTGCGCAATTTCGCGATATGAATCTCAATAAAAATGCATTTAAAATGTTGACAAAGGAGCTCTCTCTCTCTCTCTGCCCCCTCGGTACACTTCATTTCGCGCAATTGCCGGAGCTTCTGAAGAGGGCACGACAATTGCTAAATGGAAAGGTTTCTTCCATTTTGCACGCAATTTGGCCGTAACTCAGCCACAGCTGAGTCCGGCCCGGATCCGGGTTCTGGGCAACTGCTGCCTACTGCTCACATATATTTCAAATGTTTTCTGGCCAAAAAAAAAGTAGAATAACATTATTCAAATACTTAATTTGAAACGAATTTCGAACATATTGAAACGACACACTGGAGAAATGTTCCAAAGTGAACAAGCTCTGACTTCGGCTCAAGAGCTTAATAAGCTAATCAATATTAAATTTAAACAGAGTCCTTTATTAGCTGTATCACACACAATAACGATCTCAAGACAAGAAGCCTTCCTATGGAATATAGTACTCAGAGCTCAGTTATCAATAATATCCAAGTGCAGAGAAAACCTAAAATGATATTTGATCTTAAGCATTATTGATATTCAGTAAAACTTAAGCGTTCATAAGACCAAAATCCTTCAGGGTTCAGATGAGAAATGAAAGAGTCAGTTATCAATAAACGCAATTAAACGCAATCTTAAACATATTATCTCTTTAAACTATTAAAAAAGGATAATATATAATTGACCATCACCATATATCATCAGAGTTCAGTTTTCAATAAGTTGTAGTTCTGAGATACCATAGAGTATATCTAATATGAAACAAAGCCTCAATGTTGTTAATAACAGTAGAATCTTTAATGAGCTGCCAGAAAATTGAAGTCATTATTGGCCATCTCTATATCATATTATGATTCATACTTTCCACATGTTAGTTAAGTTGCCTTGCCCCTATATCATCATGAAGTCTCTAAGGTGGCGCCTAAAATAATAAAAATAGCTCGAATTTATGCTTCTCAGTAATTTTTTGCAATTATTATATTCGTAATATAGTTGCATTGTGAATATTATGACAGTTATTATGAGGCTGGGCAAATGCTGGGTAAACTCATGCTGTGCGTCTATCTTGTTAGCACAATATGCACTGATTTCCGCAGAAAGGTCGTGAGTGTAAAAATAATGTCATAAATTTCATAAAATGTCAAGCACGGCGAACAAAACACCTGCCCAGACGCTACCTGAGCGTGTCGAACGTGGAGGAACTATGGGAAGAACTTCTAGAACGGGGATAACAGTTGATTAAAAATTGAGGCTCATTTCTGATGCAGTTTTGTGTGCGATGACAACAACATCAAAGTCAAAGCCAGAGTCAGAGTCAAAGTCAATGTCAGTGTCTGGAAAAGTTGTTGATCGGCCGGCAAGTGCCGGGTAATTATGTTGAACAATGAGCAACAATTCCAGTTGCTGCAGTTCCAATTAGTCACATTACACGACCGAAGGCAAAAACATGCTCCACACCATAAATGGTCAATAGAATGATACAACCCACGGCGACCAGTCTCAACTCAACAACAAGAACAAAAGATACAGATACAGACACAGAGGCAGATACAGATACAGAAGGCATGCAGTAGGAGGCTGCAGCACTTTGAAGATCTTAAGTAGCTGCTGCTGGGCTCGAGAGTCGAAATATATGTTAACTACACGGAATTTATGAACTTTGAGCTGTCATACATAATAATAATAAGAGGAGAGTCCGACTAATGCCGCTTGACAGACCTTATGACAGTTTATTAGATCTGCGCTCCTTAGCTGGCTGATTGGCAGCTCTGGCTCTGGCTCTGGCCGAGCCAAATGCAGTTCGTTCGCTAATTGAATGCAATTAAAAAAGGAAATTAAAATTTAAATTACAGAACTGCGGCTAGGCACGTGTCCATCACTGGGACGCCAGATTTAGTCGTTGCCTGTGTCGGAGTCTCGCTGCCAAAGCAGCACCCTAAATGGCCCGGCCACGGCGATCAGCTTATAAGGATGCCAGCGCGATCATACCTGGAATTCTATTTTAATTTATGGAAACTCTCAACCGCCCCAACCCAACGCAATCCAACGCAACGCAACGCAACACAACGCACTTTGCGCCAAATGTGGCCAGCCACATTGAAATGGAACTTCTCGACTTTGGGGCAACAGAGGAGGTACTTTTCTGGACATTGTCAGGAAACTTTCTGATTAAGAAGCAGATGTACCTATGCCAACTCTCCATTTAAATCTGTATATTATCTGCTTGATATTGTATTTATTTAATGATAAATAAAATACTTTGATCTTAACTTTGTCTAGGGAATAATCCTCGGAATGATGAATATTTTGCCATATAAGAACCTACTTATCCCCCGATCTTTCCGATGGCAGCTATATGATAAAATGATAAGAAGTTGATAAGATTGTGCATATATAGTATATAGGAAGCATAGTGAGACTTATAAATGTCGAGTTCCTATATGATATATGGTATGATATAGGGGTCCGATATGCAAAGTTTCAAAGAATATTCAAGAATAAAATAAACTGGGTATTTTAAAAAGAAAACCAATTGAGTTCTTGTCCGCTGCAAATAGGAATTAGAAAGGCTTTCACACTGCGTAGTTCTTGTTCCTTCAATTTATCGAATATCCGTTTTCTGAGGAATTCTTCTTTGATGGCGTCTATTGATAGGGATTTCCTCAATATACGGTTTCCGCTGCCACTGAAGATCATCATCAGCAGCCTGATTGTTGGCGGTTTATTTTGTGTGTTTGTAGATTTGATTACCTTGTCTACCTGCCCGAAAAGGCGTTTCTTATGAATGAAGCCATCAGCAGGCAACTCCTGAGATCTCTCACACCCCTTTCAAACAATTTGAGTGCGCGACAATTAACAAGTCTGGGCGAGAGCTGGGCTAACGATACGTCGGAGATGATTCCAATCTTGTTCCAGCACGCGCTCTGAATTTCACCTACCGAAAAACCAAAAAAAGTTTTCATTCACTTTTCTCCAGACTTCAGTTTTTTTTTTTTTTTGGAGTGCCAGCGAGCTACGCCCGCACCTTTTGTGGCCACATTTTCGTGTGCTTCTCTTAATTTGTATCTCAAATTCTGTTTCATTTATGATTCCTCATTTCTTGCTCGTCATTTTTTCTCTTTACCCCGAGATGCTATCAACTTCCATAGCAAATAGCGAGACGCTGCACGTGCTTCACATTTTAAACTGTTGCCAGCTCCTTGGATTTGACTTGATTTTATGAATGAAACCAACCTGAGACAAACAAACAGTTTGATACTTTGTTACTTGAGCATATTTCATTAATATATTTTTGGCTACTCCCCAGCAGGAAACACTTGCCCCAAGTGATGCCTGAGGAACTCAGTGCTGGGTATTTAGGTTTTTCTGTATGTGCAACCCCCATTCGAGCTCAAGGCCAGCTTTCGGCTTGTACTATATGATTTATTACTGCCAATAAATCGAGCTTGCCAGCATACGAGCATTTCTTGGTTTATTTCACGCTCTAATTTTCCTTGATAAAAGCTACTTCATACGCGCGCGGCAGCAGATGGAAAAGTCTATGGCAACATTTGCCACACGCATTATTTCTGCATAATTTTCCAATATTTTATATGACAGCCATAAAAATTGTCAGCACAATTAGAAGCAGGTTGCAAAAATTATCCAAAGGCACTTGTTTCCGATATAGTCAGACATCTATATATCATGTTGAGGCAAGTTAGACGCTATCTTGACTTCTCTTTGGGATAAGTTAGAGAGAGGAATTCTGTCCATAGAAATCCTCTCAAAATAATGTTCTTTAAATAATCTGAATGTTATCGTTTTTTCTCGCTTCTCCTAGTTACAAGTTTCTTTCTTTCATTGGAGTTCCGAACATTCGTTCCGGTTCACAAATGCATTCCATGTTCTTTTCACTACCAAGAAACTTCATTTGGAACTAGTTCAACAACCAAGCTACTTCATTTATAACTGACTCCAATCAAAATATGCCAAAATCGGTTTATGTTTATCTTGTTGCTGCCAAGAAATAAAAACGAAGCAAATGCAGCTAATCAAGTTGACCAAAGGGTTACCGAGCGTGTCCTGGCATATTAGCAGGGCGTTATATCACTCTCTTGGGGGGACAATGCTTTTCATTCCACAGTCTCAGAATCATAATTCAAGTCGGCCCTCAAAGCAAAAGCAGGTCATTTGTTATGTTCCGCCCGAGACCTCGCATTGGGCCCATGACGAAAGTGCCAAGTGACATATGTAGAGATGGGCAATGGATGGGTGTGCATGTGTGTGTGTGAGAGTGAGTGTATGTGTGTATAAGTGTGTGGGTTGCTAGTTCTGGGGATGTTACACAACAAAAAAGGACAAAGACAAAGGATAAACTAAGTTTTTATGTACTTAAGATTTGGCGAAAAAACGACTTAAAATTTTAAGCACGATTCGTCTTAGATTATTCTTGATAAAAGAAGAGAAAATGCTGAAAATTAATAAGCACCTCTTAATTGCAGATAAAAAGTCTTATTTTAAGTACAAAAACTTACTTAAGACCAAACTGAGTATGAAATACTTGCATCAACAACTGAGAGAAAATTATATTAAAGCTCTCACTTAAATCAAGCTGATTAACTCTTAAAAAAGACTCAAATTAAGAAAAACCGGGATATATTTTAAGTATTTTTTGCTCAGCTAAAGAAAAGTTGAACTTATGGGATTTCTAACAGAGCCAGGCTACATTACAATTGGTTTTTTTCAGTGTAGTTGCCAATATGCAGTTGCCGTTGACAAATGATGCGCCAGACACAAGATTCTGTGATTTATCAAAAGTCAAAAAACGAAAAAAATTATAAAAATTTTGCAACGCTTTGCGAAATATCTGAGAGAATTAATGGATGCCATTTCAAAAGTAAGTCGAAGCCGGGCCCAAAAGTGCGAGGTAAAGAGTTTTGCCACTAGGCTTTTGGTTCAATGCACCTCAGGCGCGTGGGCGTGGCAGTGGATGGGGGTGGGGGCGAGGGTGGTCCAGCTGCAGCAGCTGTTTTACTGCTGGCTGCTGACTGCTGGCTTGGCCTCTGTCCGGTGCGGCAAGCGTATCGATTTTAGCTCAGACGCCGTCGCAAACGTGACGAGCATTGCGAATGGGCTGCTCGACGATTGGAAGAGGGTGGGGGGCAGGGGTGTAGCGCCTGAGTTGTTGCAGCTTAAAGTTCAAAGTGTCAAAGAAATTAGTTAATAATTATTGGCTTTACTTTCGCTTTGAGCAGCACTTGGAGCACTTTAAGAGCAGCGTCAAGCTGTCTGCCGGATCCGGTATTCGGCCTTAAGTGCGGACATGCTGCGAACATTTATCTTAATTGCCATTCAATTGGGGACACCTCAGTCTGCAGCAGACGCAGCCGCAGCCGAAGCAGCGGAGAATTCAATTTGCATACACGCGATGTCGGCAAAAGCCGTTGCCCATGTCCATGTCCACAGCTCCTGTGGAACCGGGCTGTGCCTGGTCGTGTGTCTTTCGAATTCCATCCACACGCTGCATGCCTCCTGGTGCTGCCACGGCTTCTGTTCTGGTTCCTGTTGCTGTTGCTGTTGCTGCCGCAATCACCGATGCTCAATGTTTGTGCAACTAATTAACATTTTTAATGGGCAATCCTTGTAGGCATTGAGAACTCGCCGCGTCGTCAACAAATGAAGTGGAACAACATCTTAAAGTGAACCCAGAGATTTGATTTAGAGCGCAATTAATATTGATTTTTTCCACATCTTCGCAATAAGCAACATCGAAGTGGAATTAAAAGAGCTGCTCAGAACAGAAGCTAGAAATTGCATCAATTTACGATCATCACAAACTGACCTTAAATACTTACAGCTCTTCTATCGTATATCATTATGATCTGCTACGATTTCGTTATGTTTGTGTAAAAAAGAGAGATATAAGTGTTAGAATGAAAAGAGCAGAAAGAAGAGCATGTATATATAGCATATATATCCATGCATACATACTATAAATGTTTGTATGCATGTTTGTATATATGCAAGTATGTATGCATACAAATATACGTATGTACATACAGCGTATGCATATATGCATACACACACATATACATGCACATATGTGCACATACATCTATGCATATACATACATACACACATATTGTGCACACATACATATATACCAACTTGTCATATATATATATATTTATACACACATGAAACATACTTTCCACAGTCTGCGTACCTTTTCTGCCAATTGTGGCTGGGAGAAAAAACCGCCGTTAAATTAAATAAAAGATGTCAAAGTTTCGAAATGTCATAAGTAAATTATTCACAATAGATTCTGTTTGATTGACACACACGCGTCGCCGTGGCATTCGTTTGAATAGATTCGTTTGATTCACAACTAATTCACATGAAATTCGAGGCAAAAATTGGCAGATATTATGTGGTGCAAATGGCACGTGTTGGGGGCGTGTGCGTCTCTATTAGGGATACGAGTATGGACGGGAGGGTTGCGTCCCGAACGAATTGGTATAAAAAAAGAAAGGAAGGCATTTCATTAGTCGATTTCTTGAGCCGCACTTTAATAACTTAACTAAATGGCTTGACATTGAGTTGACAAATGTCTTAATAAGCTGAACTGCAGCATTGTCACGAGATGGGCTAAAATAATTTGGTCTGGCCGGCGAATGCCTCCCGGGAACTGGGCCTCCAGCAAATGCAAATCGCGTCGAGTCGAGCCGAGTCGAGGAATTTATCATCCATGATGATATCGTTGTCGCAACTACAAGACGATTCCGCCGCTCGCCCAAGTGTAAGACTATGAATAATAAAAAGGGTTAAATTAGCATTTTCACATTTATTTGAGCGATGACATGCCCAGATACGACTTATAGACGCCCCACCCCGCCCCGACCCCGACCCCGTCCCTTTCTCCTTCCCTGGCAAGGGGTAACTCCTTGAGCGCGTGCTACGGCAATCATGAGGCGTGTTAGCGCTGGTTAGGGCAAGAGTTGGAACGAGTTAAGAAATTGCCAAAGCAATTTCCGATGACACACATGAAAGCCAACGCTCTGGGGATAATCACCCAGAGCCAAGCAGGAAGAGCCCAAGCCGGAAGCCAAGGACAGTTTAAGATGAAGGCGCCGAAGTCTAAGTGTGAAGAGATTATTTGATTAGAAAAAGCGTCAGCTACAATTGAGATGAAAGCGGAGATGGCAGCCGATAAGGAATTATGCTAAAGGGATATGACCAGAAGGGCGAGGAGAAACAAGGCTGGAGGAAAAATAAACTGAAGGATTATTTCTATCAAAACAAAGAACACATTTTGAACTTGCAAAGGAAAACCTTCGGAATTATAATGTACTAGCCCAGAGCAAAAATAAACTAAAGGATTATTTTAATCAAAGCAAAGATAACTTCTGAAGCTTGCAAAGGAAAACATTTGTATAGTTATACAAAAAGAAGAGCCTGAGTTTATGGACTCTGGTGTATTAATTCAATGTGTTTGATTCATAATTATTACTGTTATTATTAGGCAATCTTCACATTAGACTTGAATCCGAACTGGTTCAATTCTTATTTATGGGTATAACTTGAAATTTGATGACTCAGAAAGTACTTGCTTTAGAACAGTGTATAAATAAGGCTTGTTCTAGATAAAACCTCAGTCTGAACTGCAGTAAGAAGTCGAGAAATAAAACAAAGAAACCCATTCGTAACTCTCTTTTGGCAGCCCTGTGCTTTATATAGAATCGGTTGCCCTCACTCCTTGCACGCGTTAAACATGCACAAAAATGTAAAAAATTTGATTTAATTTATCGAGAGATACTTTTGCCGAGATTCACCTGCACAGACCGCCCCCCCCCGACCGCAGCAGCCATCCAAAGGGGTCCAACACACGCTTTCAGCGTTCGACAAAAGTAGCACAAAAGGTCCAAGAGACAAGCGCAGACAATCGGGCAAAAAGCGATGAAACATATTTCGGGTTTTTCATCGAGAACGAGAAGACACCAACTAAAAAGATTTTTGGTACCACGAGTACCACAAATTCCGCGCATATTTTGCAATTTCAAAATGTTCCGCAAACAGCAAAAAGCGAAGCTCCAAACGAAAATCAATCAGACAAAACTTTGCCAAGAGCTCAGATGCGATTCCGCCGGGACAGATCCAGGCTCATTAGCTGCGCTAATAACGCAACGTGACGTAAGGCAGCGTAACGTAACGTAAGCAAAGTTAACCCTAATAAAGTACAATTGGGACCAATTCCATTTCATTTAAACACATTTGCCGCACATGCGAGTTTTCTTTGTCCTTGTCGGCGAACTGCAAATGCAAATTACGAGAGAGATAAAAGCTCTCTGAGCCATAAAATATGTCATATTTTAACAAAATGTTGCAACACAATTACAATAAACCCATTCGCCACGCCCCAAAATCCCACCTTAAAAGCAACTGGGCTGGTTCTCATATGGGACACACTCAGATAACGAGGACAACGCCTGCAATTAACCGAAGCGGGGCGGGGTGAAGGCAACTGGATTCGAATGGGGGTCTGTCTGTAAAACAATTTCAAAAGTTCCATTATCTATTTGTCCATAAAAAGCAGATACACAAAAGGACTTGGCTTTTTAGCTTAATTGTGGCTTAAAGCTGGTTTCTTTATGTGGCTTATAAAGTGGCCAAAATATGATTATTATTATTATGTGTGGGTTGCAGTTGCAAACTTTTAAAGTTATTTCCAAATATTACTGGCTAATGACTGGATAAGCTGCTAATACATTAGCTCAGGATTGAGTTAAGGCAATCCAAAACCTTGAAAAAGGTGATGGACTCATTGAAAATGGGCTGAAGGTAGGGTATATTTAAGATATTGATATGAGTGTTAAAGGCGAATAACGCCTCGATCGATATTATTATTATTATTATTATTTTGATAAATTTTATTAGTTATTGTTTGCCTTGCATTGTTCTTTAGTGGAGTTTAATCAACAAATTTGCCAGAATGCAGCTTCCCGCTGTCTGTTCGGCCTGTCTTCAGCTAGTTACAGGGTATCTCATAGTCTCGATTACCTACAGCAAAACTATTTAATTTCGCAGAGTATTATTTTAATTTAGCAATTAGTTCTATTTAAGCACACCCTAATGAGAGGCTGGGCTCAGGCTCCCCTCCCCTCCCCTCGGCCAACAAGTTTTTATTGTCCGCAAATGCATTGGAATTTTTGGCAAATCAGCCAAATTTTAATGTGCCATTATGTGCCTGTGTGTGTGTGTGTGTGAGAGTGTGTGTGAGTGTGTGTGTTTCGGTTTAATTGCTAATGAGAGACACATCATAAAATAAAGTTGGCTTTGCCGCACAAATCTCTCAATTAGTTTATACAAATGAGTTTACCGCCCGCTCGGGACTTCTTCAGCAGGGGTATTCCCCAAGCGGGCGCACACACACATGAGCTGCCACGCCCCCAGCTGGCAGACACTCCAGGAACAAACACTTCCAAAGAGCGCATGCATTTTAATTAGTTTATTTTAGACTGTAGCAAACTAATTAAATTTTTATCGATAACAAATACAAACCAGCCCGGCAAAAGTTAAAAACAAGGGAATGCCAATAAAAAAACAGAAAAAAAAAACAGAAAAAACAAATGTAACTTTGTGCAATTACCATAAAAAAGAGATTTGTTTGTGTTTACACCTCGCCGTGCTTAAAAGTGGGCCAACAAAGATTAATGAGATTTTGGGCTCGGTTTCGGTTTCAGTTTACGTTCTTTCAAAAAGTTTCCTTCGGGGGTGCCCCAAGCGAATTAGCAGGTGTCAAAGTTGAAAAGTTGAAAAGTTGAAATGCTCGCTGGCGCATTTAATTGCTCGAGTCGAGTCGCAATAATTAATATGCTAATAAAATAGCGCGTGACAGTTGGAACAAGGACATTCGACATTCAACATTCGACATTCGCGCAGGATATGTGCAATTAAGTGCTTGGCACGCGAAAAATGCGAAAGCTGTCTGTAAATCATGATTATCATTTTATTGCTGACATTTCTCTGTGGATTACAAAAAAGCGAGGGCTGCCATTGGCGGCAGTTGTCATAATTCGAAATTAAATTTATCATCGACGCAATTAGTGGCCATAAATTAAGCCAGCCGAAGCATGTCCACATATGTGCTATGGGGAGACTGGCTCTGTGGCCGCAAGTGTGAATTATGGGCGTGCTCTTATCCTTCTGCTCTGCATAGCTGTACGCTGGCTGGGCTTGCTGTCCGCTGCGGCCAAATGAAATTAAATTGTCCTTTTTCATTTCGATACAGTTTCGTATCCTCCGGAGAGGCCAGCTTTGAATGCTACATCGCATCCTCGCATCCTCGCATCCTCGTCAGCTCCATTAAGCCAATAAAGCATTCGGTTCATTGGATTACGTATGCTGATGTGACGGCAGCAGGCGGGAGAGGGAAAAGGGGAAGCTGGAGCGGGCGGGCAGAGGGACATCCGCATCCGGTTACACAAATGTACAATTGTACAATTGGAGCCCACAATTTGCGGCCTGATGAATTGGGCAAATAGCCCAAAAACGTCGACAGTTGCCACTAATTTGTGCAAATATTTTCACAGCTTTCCAATAAGGCGACACAGTAAATCATTTTGCAAAGTTCCAGCTCCGAGAACTAGTTCCGCAGCGAGTGGTCAGGGTAATTACGACTACAGCTGCGAGAAGTTAAAGCCGAGTCCGAGGCCAAGTCCGTGTCCGAGTTCGAGTCCTGGTCACCCTCTGGGTCAGTCGCAGGGAATTAAATGCCACACACCCACACAGATAATCATTTAATCCTGGAACCATGCACTTCTATTAACCATTTCATGTATTATTCATCAAAGTTCGCTCTCTCTCTCTCTCTCTCTCTCTTTCATTTCCGAGCGTAGCTGGTGCGATATCTGGATTTAATAAGCGAATGCAGCGAACCTAATGAACATCCTGTTTGGCCAGAGCTCGCATGATGCTTCCTTCATTTGGCTTAATTCAAGCAGAAGCGATTCCCTGCCGCTGATTGTGATGGATAAACTATCGACTCGTGTGTGTTTCTTTCTATTTTCCCTCCCCTCCCCCTCCCAACCGCTCCACACTTTGATTTGCCACAATTGACTGACTTTCAATTGAAATTCCTTTTTTGGCACTGACGTTTTCAAGTCGCTGCCTCTGCCACGCCCACATGAAACAGTTGCCAAAATCAGTGCCAGGCAAATGGAATGATATGCCTTGAAGCTTAGCTTGTTTACCAACACTGCACGCTGACAAGCTGGCAGCACTGTTCGTACCGTACTAACGGCATATTATCGATTCCATCTGGGAAAAGTGTCAAGATTTATGTGCATTTGACATAATTTATTGATCGAACATAAGGGCATGGATTGATTTTACAAAAAGAGAAAAAACTAAAAGGGTTGCGCCATAAATCTTGCAACAGGCAATCAGCGTTTGTCATAATTGTAAAAGGTAGAGGGGGTTGGTTGAAGACAATGGCAACTTTTATTTGGGCAACACCTTCACAAGTGCAACAATGCCACATGCCACATGCCACATGTTCATGTTAAACAAAACCCGCAATCAGCCCACAAATTTGTTGCATTAGTGTGAAATTAAATTATTGTTTACATGCACGTAATTATGTTTTGAGAGCACCCTTCAGACAGAGAGAGCACCGTACAGACTACCCCTACCCGTATTTGTGGCCGTTGGGCAACCCTTCGCACAGCCTGACGCAAAATTGTTGCATGACAATAAAAATGGCATCGTTTGCGGCAGAGACACCCCTTGGCCGGGAGCCAGAAGCGTTACGAGATTCGATTTTACATTTTTTGCTACAACAAAGAACAACTCAAGGATGGGAATGTGTGTGTGTGTGTGTGTGTGACTTTCGCAGCTCGACTAAATGAGCAAAGGGGGGAGGTGGGAAAAGGGTTGCGATTTGCATATGGTCAGCCAGAGGTCAATTTCGTATTTAATCGTATTCAATTTTGAGTGGATTTGTTTTTAATCCTTGCGGCTTTGCATGAAATCACGAGTCAAAGCCAAAGAACCAACATACATAAATAAGCCGGCAAAACATGGGGCAACTTAATTCCAGGTTTAACGCAACTTTAAAACCAACTTTAAGCACCTTTCTATTTGGTTTAGCTGCAACCCTCTGGCACCGCACAGCACTTGCAATCGGATTTGTTTTTTTTTCTTAAAAAGTGCCGCAGGGATCGATTATTACCGTTCAAATTCGTATAAAACGTGCCCGGGCCCAGACCCAGACAGGGACCCTGGAGAGAGAGAGAGAGTGAAATATTTTTGCAAATCTGTCAAACAATATTTGGCTTTTAGTTCCAGATATGTTCGTGTGTGTGTGTGTGTGTGTGTGTGTGTGTGTGTGTGACTGCATATCTGATAACTTTAAGAATCTGGCAGTCTATTCAATGAAAACATCCCCAGCATTTGGCGATTTTAATCTCTATAGAAACGCTCCACAAATAACAAAAACTGGAATGCTCTTTTGTGTGAACTCTCGTGAACTTTAACTAGAAAATACTTTGGAAGTTGATCTTAATGCAAAAGCATAAACAAGTCGAAAAAGTCGATGTGGAAGAAATCGGCATACATTTAAAAATAATTGAGTATATACAAGATATTCCAATCACATATGTTTTTAAAAAATTATAAAGTATTCTGAAAAAACTTAATTGGAACTGGAAGAAATTATAAAGTATTCTGAAAAAACTTAATTGGAACTGGAAGAGAGTTATATGTACAACTATTTGGACTCGTACAAACCAAAAGAAAAGTCAACAAACATATTTATAACCTAAAGCCATTGAAAATGGGCAAATGTTTGTGATATGTAGAAGGAGGCGTCTCCGACCCTTTAAGATATATGTATATATTTTCTTAATCAGCATTAGTAGCCTAGTCGATCTCAGAACCCATATGAGCTAGAGACTTACTTGAGAGTTACCGCGCAGTAACAGTTTTTTTCCGATAACTTATCCCGCTTTCAATTAATCGATAAGAGTTGGTATCGAAATCCTGTTTTTTGAGCAAATCTCTTTGGCTAGAGTCACCAAATTTGACAAGTAGCTTCTTGAATAGTTTATATAGATCAAGTATCTTTCATTTTCTAGCTACCGCTCACCCCGCTCCCCCTTGACCAAGCTGCATTTGGGGTGGGTAGAGGAGGGTTCAGGAAAGACTAGAGCTCACTTTATATGACTATAACTGGGCCAAATATATGTGTATCTGGCAAATATGTATGCATATTAAGTTTTTGTACTGTGTCGTAATTTAATTAAGTTGAGAAAGCATTAGACAAAGTCCAACTGAAAACTTTATTGCGATGATGTCAACAAATTGCGCTGAGCAACTATTTGTATAAATATGCGCATAAATTCCAGTTGTGCTTTCATTACAAATATTTGCACTGTGAAGGACTTTGTTAATGAAGTAATTTATATGAAAATCATGGATTAATATCAGCGCAATCCTTGGGGTGACCAGCTCGAAGTGGACAAGCGTGCGGTCCACTCGAATGGGAGCTCACATTCAATTAAATATTGCTGGAATAAAATGTGGTTGCTTATAAAGAAATTGCGACTAAATTAGCGGCTATCTGAGCCAACAATTGCCAATTATTGTCTGACTATTCGGCATCTGGACAAGCCACTTTGTAATTAACATGGTAGACTTTGTCATGGTACTGATTGCCAAAAGATTTGGCTTCTCTCGAGTGCCGTGGAGCGTCAACTTTCGGGTCGAATGAGCAACATTGTTGCGACACTTAAATTTGCATAATCAAAATCAAAAACATCATTTCCATTCGGATGCCAATGCCGCGAGTCCTGCGTGTGGCAGCGTCTCCTGTCAATATGCACAGCGCACTTAGCCACTTGGAAGCCGCAGTCGGCTTTTCAAAATTATGCAAATTCAATTTGGCGACACTTTCCAACCAACCCACCACCCCCTATCCAGCCTCCGCCTCTGCCCCTGCTCATACCCGTGACATTTCCATTTCCATTTCCAGTACAAAGCACCCCGGCAGCGAGTCATAAATTCGAGTAACTGTATTAATATAATTGGTGGGTGCGGCAGCCGGAGGGCTTGAGGGATGGGAAGGGGGAGAGGTGTGTCAGCTCTTAAAATTAGATTTACTCGCATTCAGGACCTGCAGCCAGAACCTGCTCCACTTTAAGGAACTAACTTTCAGACAGAGTTGGCAGCTCCATTTAACATTTAACCCTCATAATTTAAACTCGTTTCTTATCTGTGCCATATTTTTTCTTGGCCCCGGGCATAATTCATGTTTAGTTTAGTTTTCGACTTGCAAATCGTTTTATTATTCAGCCCAATTGCACCACTGCGGCTCCTAGCCTATAAATAATTAATTTAGATGCTTCTTTTGTCCTTGCCGCCTTTATTTATGTTCCTCCTGCTGTCCCCGTCCAGCTTAACTGTTGCTTCCTCGGAGATTTGTGGTCACCACAAGCCATGACTCAAGGGCCGAGCGCCATTTAGATATGAGATTAGATTTTATTGCCCGGGCAACTACTGCAAATTTATGTCCATCTGAATGCCAATTTTATCGAGCAAAGGTTATTTGCTTAAAAATAATTCAGAATTTTAGCAACAAATTAAGCAAACTAAGCCAGAATTAGAGAAGGAAGTAAGGGAAAGAGAGAGAGAGAGAGAAGATAGAGAAGCCAACTTTATGCAAAGCCAATCAAAGTCTATTAACCAAGTAGGATCAACTCTTAGATATATGTATGGAAAAAAAAGTTAATAAACATATAAAGAAATAGGAAACTTCTGCAGAGTTTGAACCACCGACCTTTCGCCTAGTCCAACGCTCAGACACTACAATATTGTTGATATTATACTTTTATGGCTTGTCAGGACACACGCATATATATACCAAATAACAAAAGTCAAATCTTATAGTTCCTGCTTAATTTGAGCCAGCGACCTCTCGCCTGATAGTCCGACGCTCAGACATTGCTGTATTTTTGATAGGACAAACGCAATTATATCTATGAATAACAGCTAATTTATAGAATGTTAAAATTCCTGCCGACTGTGAACTAGCGACTTCTCGCCTGTTAGTCCTACGCCCAGACACTGTGATTTGACTACTGTGGGAGAAACTAGGAAAACGAAAACTTTTAACCCTGTCTTCCTAGCTCTTCCTGTTAAGGCATGTAAGAACAAACGCTTTATTTGTTTATACAAATTGAAAATTCTTGCTGTATTCGAACCGGCGACCTTTCGCCTGTTAATCCGACGCACACCAAATCCCGATTTAGTACATTTACGGAACAAGTTTCTTTTTAATCTGTAGTAGAGCTTCGTTTCTTTTGCGTCTGCTCCAAACGTAAGTTAAACCTTTTAAATCCACAATTGCTGGCTTTACATATTCGCAGCTGCTTAAAGTTGGTTTTGGCTTAAACTTGGCAGTCTGCTTGGCTGCCTGGCTGGGAGCTCATATTTGGCATTGGCATTCCATTGATGTGCGTTGGATAATGCGTTTATGGGTTCTGCAGCCGTTAACTGTCCATAAAAATGCACATTATTGTAATGTTGCATTGTCGCCCGGATGGCACTTTGAGCCTGGCAAACGACAGGACGTCCATTCGGCTGCCTCAGACTAATCTTTGTGTCTTGGCTCCATGCCTGGACAATGCGGGATGTCCTGCTGCTGCTCTCTCGGCTGCTGCAGGACTGGATTAACGTGTGGCACGATTTTTATCATCGAATGGCATTCGATTGGAATGCCTTTTGGCAGTGCGCTGCTCCTCAAGGTATGCAATGTCAATTCGCAATTCCACTTAGCCGTAAGTGTGAGCCCCGACGTCCATTAGAGCGCTGCCCAAAAGCGTTGCAAATCTTGTTAGCCAGCTCTCGAATATATCCCTCAAGTACGTCTCGTGCCAAGCGGGGGTGGAAGCAGAGTTCATAAAGCGGTCGCAAATGTCAGCAATAAAAAGATAATCATGATTTACAGCCCAGCCTCAATATGTGGCATGGAATGTCAGTCAAATATGCCGAGAACTTTATTGCACAGCATGCCAGAGGCTCACAAAAGGGGGGGCTGGCTGGAGGGCTGTCAAAAGCTCTTGTTCAGCTGTCATGAGACATTTTATTAGCATATTAATTATAGGCAGGCTCCTGGCACGACCAATTAAACGCCACAGCAAGCATTTAAACTTTGACACCTGCCACGACCTGTGCCTGAGCCTGGCGAGTGGGAGGGGGAGGGGGAGGAGGTCATCAAAAAGTCAAGGGAACTCCATTAATCTTTGTTCGAGGCCCGGGCAAAACAAATCGCTTTTTTATGTTAATTGAACTGGGACTTGTTTTTTATTGTTTTCAAACGATTTCAACGCGAATGTACACGGTGCAAAAATGAGCCTTGAACTTGTTAAAAACTACTTCGATTTGTTGGAATTAGGCTGGATTGTAGCAAAGAAGATTATTTTAAATGTCATTTCCTTAGTTTCTCTTTTAAATAAGTAATATATTTTTTTATTTTAAATTTTCAAAACTAGCCTCAATCGGTTGAACACAAAAATATGTCTCAGATAGTATAAGCAACTTATATATTTTACTTATACCTCAGGAATTTTGAGAGATTGAATTATTTGAAACCTTTTCATATTTGACTGCCTCTTTGCCTCTGCCTCTCTTTGGGACTTGTCGAATACTCAATCAAAACCTGGATCATTTAAGGCAGATTTCACACTCTTTAAATACACCTAAGAGTCATAGGGTAAAGATATATTAATTAGGGCAGGCAGATACATATCTATATAATAATATTTATATGGCTTGTTCTGAAAGTCTGTATAAATACACTCCGGAGTTTCCTTAACCTTCTCATATGCCAAGACACGACAAGTTTAATTTTAAGTTCTTGGGCATCTTTGCCAAACTCTTTCTAAAGAAAAGTATACCTTATCTTGAATGCCTCGACTTATACAAAAAACACACACCTACCTAATAGAAGAGAACTTTAACCTTAACAACATTTGTCAGGCTAGCGTATATCAATTTGGTTTTTCTCAGTGGTTCGAGGGTCAGAGCCAGATCCACTTTGATTAGCGCCAGACAAATATTATTTTACACACATGACACAGCGTTCAGGAGTTGAGTTGAGCTGAGTTGAGCTGAGTTTTATTTATTGGATTTCGTTCAATTGGCGTTGCTAAAAGAAATGTAAAGGAAAGGAATTTTCGGCCAGGGACCTGTCCCAGGACAGTTGGACTTGGAATGTCCATCAAAAGCGAACTGAGCCGAGAGAAGGCGCATAAATTATCCTTTTCTCTGCTATTCTTCTCGCTTGTCGTTTGGCAAGTGTGAACATTTGGCCAGACAAGTGCAAAATAATGATATGCAATCCAATTTGGCGATCCGGAGATGAACTCGGACACTCGGCCCAGGAAGTTGCACATTCATCACATTTTGTGATGGACTCGTCTGGCACTCGTCCAAAAGGGGGACGTCTTCGCTCGGGCCAAGTGTCAATTTGCAAAGCATTAACTCGAGCTCGAGTTGAGCGCGCATTTTATTTTGGCCAGGATGTGCGGCAGGCTGCCACAAAGGATACTCATACAGGATACTTGGAAAGTTGTGCGGCAAATGCTTTCACGCTACTCTCGAGCCCCGGAATGGGTTAATTACAGTTCTCGTTATCTGTCCCAGATGAGAGCGAGAGTCCTGGCACATCCTTGCCGTGCCGAATGCGTTTATTGTAATTGTGCTGCAACATTTTGCCAAAAAATATGACATATTTTATGGCTCACAGCGGCTTTATCTCTCGCTCTCCAAACTCATATAGGTATCCCCCCGCCTCCCGTTACCCTGCTTTGTCCTGGTTTCTTATCCCAAATTTGCATAACCCGAGCGAGTGCCTAATGAAATAGAATTGCTCCCATTTGTACTTTATTAGGGTTAAGTTCGTTTCGTTATTATCACAGATAATGTGTGGCATGTTTTCCCTCTCTCTGTGTGTGTGTGAGAGAGTGTGTGTGTGTGTGTGTGTGTGTGTGTGTGTTTGTCTCTGGCTGGGGCATCAAGATTTTCCCTCTCGCCGCACGTTGTAACAAATTCTAATTGACTTTTGCTTCTAATTTATCGCAGCTCGCAAATTCATTTCGTTGCATTTGTTTTAAATGAAAAACATTTCTCAGTCCATAAAATGCATCGTAAAATCATCCACCTGAGAGCTACCCACCAAAAAAAAAAAAACAAACAAAAAAATCGAAAAAAAACCTTTAAATTTATCCCAAAAAAAAAGTTCGAGGCAAAATGGAAAACCTTGTGCGCAGCCCCCTTTTCAAAAGAAACGCAACGAAATTTGCATAGGAAAATCGTAAAAATTTTCCGTCTTTCCTTTTTTATGTGCAATTTGAGGCGTGACGAAGCGAAAAGTCCACGAGCCGAAGGAGTTAAGTGAGAGATGAGAGCAACTTCTTGTTCCCATTCAGAGAAGTTCTGAGTTCTTGCCAAAAATTACAGGACGAAATTAGTTAATCCTCGAAATGGTGAAAACGTGAGGAAATTTGGTTAAGCATAGTAAGGAGTTGTCACAAAATTTTGGAGTTGGGTGGGAATAAGAACTTATATATATGTTATAAAGAAACAAAAAAGAAGTATTCAGAGTTGAAGATGAAAATTGTGTAGGATAACCAAAAGTAAAGTGACAAATATTTTAAAAGATCTTTTTGCAATCCGACATCGAGATAGGAAATAGGTCGATATTTCCCAATACCTGTATTTCAATTTGGAACATTGTTGAAAATTTCCCAACCCTTTAAAACGGGGAAATCTCATTCGATTTTCACAAGGTTTTGGTCAAAATGCATGTGAAAACGGTACCCTTAAATATCCTATATAGACATGGGTCAAAATTATCCCAACTTTGGACCTCGTCTGAACTTCTGGTCGATTTGAATACAATATACTGGACTCTTTCTCTGAGTGTAGCTACTGCATTTTATATAATATCTATCTTCTATAGTCTTAGAATTTGTCAGCTTTGGAGCAAGTAATAAATGTCATTTGTCAAATATGACCTAGAGAAACATGGTAGACTTTTCTTTGCACACAAGTGTTTGGTTTTCCTTTGGGAAATGCGTTGGTCAGCAGTTCGGAATTGCTGCAACCTGGCTCCGTCTGGGGCACAGCAAACAGGACACCGCAGACAGGACGCAGGACACTTTTGATTGCATAGGCCATTGCGTTAGCCGCAATGTTTACGCTGTGTGCGACCCCAGAAGCTGTCAGTTTTAATAGAGGCGAACACTTTGATGGCGTTGATGTCCGAATGTTACGGGGCCGGGCTGGCCGCTCATCGATTTGGACGCGCAAATTTTCGATATTCCCGCGGGAGCAGTTTCTAATGAAGGACAACAGCAAACGGCGCAGAGGTCGAGAAGTAGGTCGTCAGTTGAGGTCAGAGCTGGGGCGGGCAGCTCTGCTCATTTGCTGAAATTTTGACGCTTTATGAGGTCCCTTTAGTGCTGAGTGTGCGCAAAAATGTAATTGAATGAATGAAAAGGCACCAGCTAGGGGCGGGTGCGGGGGCGGGGGCGTGTTCGAGGGTGGGGGCGAGGTGAACTGGTCTAAGGTCAACGCCAGGCCGTGACTTCTTGAAGCAGCCATAAAATGTTTGTCTTCCATTAGGGCAACACATGATGACGCACAACACGAAGCTGACGACTTCAACAATGTTGATAATGATGACGATGATAAAGATGATAATCATGTTGCAGCTCCTGCCTGAAATATGCTTCAATGCGATCATCATAATTTTGGCGAACTAAAAAAAAACAAGCGCATGAAAACACATGACAGAGTTATGAGAAAAGAAACTCTGGCATTTAAATATATGTGTAAGTATTTTGTTGCTCTTGTTGTTGCTGTTGTTGTTGTTGTAGTTGTTGTTGTTGTTGTTGTTGGGTTTGAGCCATTCGCGTGACTCGCTGCTCCTGTCATGATTTCAGTCACGAATGCAAATGAACATGGGCCCAGGCCCAGGCCCAGTTCGGCTCCAATGGGACAAACAAAACAAATATATTGAAGCTCATGTTACGGGCATCAAACGTTTCGTTTCCTTCGATAAATCGGCGAGCAGTCAGGTTTTGTTTTCTCTCTTTATATCTCTTCCTGCCTGCCAAATTATCATGACAACTTATTTAGCCAGGTTGAGTTGGGGGCAGGCAACATGCAGCATGCAGCCTGCTGCAACTGTCCCTCGCCCTCGCCGTGTGACCTGCAGCCAAATCTCGTCTCGTCCCCCTTCGGAAAGTTTGAAGTTTGCCGCGCTGCAAATGCTAATTAGTTGCCAAGTCAGGAAAGTGCCCGGCTTCGAGTTTGGTAAAAGCAGGAAAAACTATTTAACTGTCACTTGTCACGTAGAGTTCACAAGCTGACACCTTCTTCGTGCACCGCACGATTTTGGTAACCACCGCCCGGAAGCATCATAATTAACAACATTTTCAGTCATATCAAAATGTTTTAATAATTACAAAAAGTTACGCCTCGCAAAGCTTAAAAGCTCAAAGTTAATGCGCTTCCAATTCTTCAAACTTGGCCAAAACTAAGCACACTTTCATAGTTGAGGCAACTAATTTCGACTTGTAAAGCTCCCAGTTCCAGTTTCCATAAAAGGGATTTGGATTAGCAACTAGTTTGATTATTTATATATAATCCATTTTGAGAAATAACACACCAAATGTTGACCTGAAATCTTAATGCTTTCTTTTAAATATTTCACGAATTTGTTCCCCAAGAAAATTCCAATACTTAACTTCCAACTTTGATAACTTTGTAAAAACCTCAACGATTTCCATTGTTGAGGTAAGTTTTTTCATAGTTTCTACTCTAGCTAAGATCCCAATTGAAAAATCCAATTTAGTTCTTTAAATTTCGCCTGTTCCAAGCTTGGACCCAAAGAAAACACCTTAAAACTATTTCCTCTCCGAGTTAAAGCTACGTTTTTCCTTAGGGGTTTTCCCACCTGTTATCATTGCATTATATTTGCTTTCTCAAGCATTAGCTTTTGCAGCCCTTTCACTTTGTGCTTTCAAAGCACCTTTTGCCTTTCCACAAAGTTTCGGCTTCTTACGAGCTGCCAATAAAATGTGAATTCGATTTCTCGTACGGGTCGCAGGATTTGGCCCGAGTCAAGAGAAAAGGTCGTGCCATTAAATGTAACTGCACTGTAATTTACATAATTTTCTATTCATTACATAATTCTGTCAATTTCCAATACATTATAATTTGTTAAGAGAAAGCGAAAGAAACGCTGAAAGCAACCCTCGAATGCGTAAATATGCAAAACAGGCCCAAAAAAAAAGAAAAAGAAGAAAATCGAACAAGAGGAGGGGAAAACTGGGCACAAATTATAGAGAGGGGCTCTTATTTGTAATTTGTTTTCGGCTTAAAAAGATTATTTTATGGTGAAAACAGCCGCAGGCCAAGTTCTTACATTTTTTATGCGCAATATGTCGCAAAAGGAGAGGGGGTGGGGAGAGGGGGGAGAGAGGGGGGAAAGCGACCTGTAAGATAAAGATAAAAAAGCATCTTTTCTCAATGCAAAAACCAAAATCACGTAGCCATTATGAATGCAAATCAAGTGTCAATATTCTTTGGCCCGCATTTGAATACATTTCATTCGCACACACGGATTTTCATTTGGAAAATTCGCTATTTTGGCAAATAGAAAAATCCGCAAATCCGCAAATCAGCAAAGCAAACAAATGAAGAGAAGAAAATACGCATTTGGTGCAAAATCAATCGAAATCCCAAATGTCAACTCGAGTAGATGCTCTTCCTTTCCCAGCATACTAATGAGTTCTCCGACTCCGACTCCGGCTCCGACTCCGACTCCGACTCCAAGCTGGCCAGCTTGTTGGAAAATCTTGGCCGGAAATGATGAAATGCTGCAGTTCATTAAAGCATCGCGCAGGTTTATCGCCAACGAGGGAGCCATAAGCAAAACTTCTGTTCAGCTTTTTCCACTTTTCCACTTTTCATATTTTTTTCTTTTTTTTGCCACTTATCACAACCTTATCGCTTTTCATATTCAAATAAACAGCTCTTCCTCTCCCCCCCCCCCCCTCTCCCCCTCTCTCTCTATCTCTCTCCGTCTCCCTCTCTCTCTCTCCGGCTGGTAATTAATCATCCACGCTGCGAGGGCTTGAAAAAAATGTCTCTCGAGATAATGTCAACATAAATTGTTTTGGCAATTTCTAACAATTTTCCTCGCATTATTTATGAACTTTTCTTCGTTTTTTTTCTCTTTCCTTCTTTCTTTCTTTCTTTCTGCATTTAAAGCTGCCTGAAATTAGCCAGGCGCAGTGGGCGTGGCACACTCAGAGGGGAGCTTGGCTTCATTTGAAGCATTCGCAATTTGACGTGTTGACTCTGGCCCTTGGCCAGTTCAGGCGCAGTTGCTGTCCAAACAAGGACATGCGGACACGCAAAACTCAATCCTTAAGCCAGGCCAACCTCAATCCACACACACACACACACACTGACAGACACCCGCCCGCCCCCCGGGCAATCGTAAGGGGCTACTGAATGCGGCATTTAATGAGCCTGTCAGCAGTCAGTTTATTCACTTGGCCAAGCAGCCGCAGCTGCTGAAGGAAGGAGGGGGGCGGGGGCGGGGACGGGAGGCGGGGGCTGTGCTTGTCATCCCCCTTAACCTGTGGTCAGCTGTAATCACAAAGTTTAATGAATGGATTAGGCCAGCAACTGTCCTGGCCCAAACACCCCTTTTGGCTGCGCCTTCAGGCATTTTTATATCGTCTTATTGAACGGAAGGTTTGATAAAGGGTATCTACAAGTCGGGAATTAGTTGATGAGCTGTATATATATATATATATATATATATGCCTGACCGGACAGTTTAAAAACTTGCGGTATTTCCTATTTCTATCTCCCCAACCTATCTCTTAAATATCCCATATTATACTACACCTTAAGATCTATAAATCTTGTTTTATAATATTTGGAATTGCAACAAAACTCTTTGTACTTTTATTAACCAACATATTGTTTTATTCTTTCAACTTTAACCAAAACCTTTTCTACTTTTGAGCCTGTTTTTGTCGTCGTCGGGTTTTTGAAATTATGCAAATTCAATTTTGAGACATTTCCGGCTTGGCACGCGAACAGCAGCCCGCCTGCCACGCCCCTTCTGCCTACTCAGTGCTTGGTTTTGAAGTCGAAACGAAGTTGACTCAAATAAGAGTTAGAATCTATTATATATATATATATCTTTATCTATTCCACCTAGCCTTTTATTTCGCTCTTCAACTATTTGACTTTATGATTAATGTTTAAATGTCAAATGAGAATTTTAACAAATCAGATTCCAAATGTTTAATTTATTAGCGGATATGACTTTGGCGCTCTGACATATGCCGCAAAATAGGTTTTTATTTCTATTTTGCAGTTTACCAGGCGCCTTGTGTTCATGGCAAGATTTAACTGCATGTTAAACAGCCAATTTGAACACGCTTTTAAATTGCATTGTTTTTCAAAAGGGTTTGTCAAGTGAATAACTGACAATAGAGATTTATTTGAGTGGCAGCTGTCTTCAATTGATTGATTGACAAACGCTTATAAAGATGAAGATAAGGATAAAGATGAAGATAAAGATAAGGATATAGTTACGTTTGTTTTTTTGTAATAGAGAGCAAAGAAATATATACTTTATATCATATTTACATTAATGAAATATTTTAATATATTAATGAAATAAACAAACTAACAATTTGTTATATTTTATATTAGAAAATTTTGAATTCTTCATTAAAAAATTGTAATTTTCATAGTTATTTGATTTTATATTATTTTTACATTCGCTTAACAGTGGTTTGTGTCCCGGCTAACAGCGCATTGCGCCACGCCAAACAGAGACAGCAACAGACAGATCAATGCGTTAGAGCCGTACAACCAGCTAAATTCAGGCGGCAGCTGCCCTGTGCCAGAGCGAGACAGCCATAGTGTGCTGCTTGCTGAAGGGGAAACTGGCTTTATGTACAAGCTCGCATGCTGATTGGTTGCAGCGAATTGCCTATATACATCAAGTCGAGGCAAATTGAGGCCCCAACACACACACACACACCAGCACACGGATGTGGGTGCCCGTTCGCCGGGAGCGCGTTTCATTTCGCACAAATCCATCATCGTCAACAGACGTGGCGAATCGATAAGGCGCAGGACAAAAATGGACAAGCTAACTTTAAATTGACAGCCAGGCGACTAACTGCTAGTTAAGATACAATTCTGAAATCGCTTTAAAATCGCAGCAACAACCCTTGCAAAAAGGAAAACCATAAGAAAAAAACAAGGAAAAACAGGCAAAATCCGCATAAAATGCTGCCCCTTTTCTTGGGGGGGGAGGGTTGCGAGTATTTTCGAGAGCAAGTTCATAGATTATTTATGAACTCTGATGGCACCCGCCTGGCTCACAAATTGCGGGGTGTGAATAATGCGTATTACCAATTATTGGATTTCATTTTGAGGTTTCTGTATTTGAAGCCAAGCAGAGGGCAGCAGCGTTTTTTAACGGCATATGTAACGCGTTCTACATTTAACTATTATATCTTAAAGATCAGAAGGAAGGATTGGAAAATTGTTCTGATTCATCAAAATACCCTAATCAGGCAATTGCGAGCTTCATTATACTCATCAGCCATATTCTACAGAACTTCTATATGACTTTAATCCTTACACAAACTCCTCAAAATCGGACTACTATAAGCTATATACTATTCATAGGTCGAAAACTGGGCTTTTGGTTTGGAGAAGTTTATTATTTTTTCAAGATACCTTCACTGTCAATTGTATTCAAGGGTATTCAGCCCCAGTATAATATTTCAATTTCAATTTTTTTCAACTTTCCCTTCAACTTTTTTTTTTTCTTGCGAACACAAACTAGATGAACTTTGCTTTCTGTGCTTGATTTTGGTTGGTTTCCCGTGGCTTTTGCTGATCAGCGGATCACCTAAGTCGTCTTTCTAGTTGCTGGCAACCGCAGATTGATGGGCTCATGAAAGCACAGGTTGGTGCCCTCCTCCGTCGAGATGCGGGTGACATTGCTGGTCCTGGGCGACTCCTTGTAGGTGATGACCTTGACCGTGTCCTTGTCCTTGTACTCCTTTACCGACCCAACCGAACTTCTGTGCACGCTCGACTTGCTCTTGATGGAGGATCTCCTCCTCATGTGCAGCCCCGAGTTGTGGTGCGCCCGCTTCAGCTTGTTCAGATGGAGCAGGCTGGAGGGCATGCTCATGGCCTTGGCGGCACGTTGCTCGGCGGAGACACGGCGCCAGGCTTGGATCATTTCCCGAATGCTCTGGCTACTGCTATCCGCATGGATCGTTTTCTGGTATCTCGGGTTTTCCATTGCTGGAATTTTCATTTTCTTCGACATGCTCATTTTTGTTCTTATCTGGGACCATATTCCACGACAAATACGCAAATTTTATATATTTTTTAAGTTTTTTTTTTTTTTTTTTTTTGTTTTTTTTATTGTACTCTCACATGTTTTCAGAAAGAAACTGCTGCGAGGGAATTTGATATGATACTCAGAGACTTGTTATTTTTAAAGAGAATTCAACTTGTCAGGTTATACCCTGTAATCTAAATCTAACGTATTTTTTGTATAAGAAAGCTAGGAAAACGGGCCGTTGCTCATATTTATTATGCCCTATTTTTCATATCTTTCTTTATACCCTGAACCCCTTGAAAATAGATAAAAAGGGTATATTGATTTTGTGCAAACCTATGTAACAGGCAGAAGGAAGCATATATATTCTTGACCAGCATCAATAGCCAAGTCGATTTGTCTGCCACATTTGGTGTGGGATGAAGATAGTTTAGAGTATTCCCTAGTCGGGTACTCCCGATAACAGCACTCTGTTCTTTTCTGATAGAAGCTTTTCTCTTTGAAGGAGGCATCCAAGCTCACTTTGAAACTGACAATTGCAGCTAGAGTTGAACCAGCGACATCTCGCTTGCTAGTTCAACGCTCAGCCACACAGGCTCATGATGTCACCTTTTCCATACTTCCTTCAAACTTCGACCATCATCTCCCCACTTGAGCCTCGAATTATCCAAAGACCGTCTTAGTGCGAGCTTTCGACTCCAAAGAAAACTGAAGAAAAGAGTTCTTCGGACTTTGCGTTAGGTCACCTTTTGGTGATTGCTTTTATATTTAGATAGCATTTACGGATGAAGACTGCGCTAAACCTAAAAGTTTTGCAATTTAAGTAGTTTGTCATTTTCTTTCTCACAAAATAGTTGTGTTTCGCATGTGCAAACAAGATGCTGCAGATGCTGTTGAGTGTGATTAAAGATTTTGCCTAATTGAACATATTAAAACCGAATTTTTTATCTGATAAAATTTTGCCTAACCACTAGTTAAAAGTGTGGCCTTAGGCCGAATCTGTTGTGGACTTGAAACGAATATGGATTGGCTCATGGTAGCAGATGTCTCCGCCCTGATTCGGATTGCGGATCAGGGTGGCTGTCAGGCTTAGGCTGCGATCTCTTGGGACAGCGGCTAACTCGGAATCTTCCACGAGGGATGTGCTCCTCCTTCGGATAGTCGATGACTTCCGCTTTGATCCTCTCTTCGAGCGCCTGTGCTTGTATTCCGTGAAGTCCACGCTGTTGGAGCTGACTCCGGCTCGTCTGGCATCCTCCGACCGCCGACTCGACGCCGCCCTTTGCCACTGTTGGGCCACGTCCTTGAAAGCCTGCTGGGCCTTGTCATTGTTCATATTGGGAGTCTAAGTGCATTTGAACAAAAGCGGACCTATACAGCACTAAAAATTTGGGATGAATCTTGCCATGGAACCCAATATCCGTGGCAACATCCGAACGCTCCTATTGACTCTTAAATCTCCACAAATAGCAAAGACATTATAGGCATATGTTGCTATGTCTGATGCCTAGGTGTACCCTGTAATATTTATATGCAACTAGCTGCTCATTCATGACCACATCTGAATTGCTTTCAAACATATTCTTATATCTATATTTAAATTTAAAAATATGAGCTTACCTTTAATTTCACATGCGACCCATTATTTAATTGATATAATTTTATATATGCACATAACTGAAAATAACAAAAGAAAGAAAAAATAGCTGATTAAAATTATAGCAGAAAAAAGAAACAATAAAATTAAAGAGAAAAATAGAAATAGCGATTAATAGATTGCAAATTAGATTAGAGTGTGGGAGTATGAGCAGGGATAAACTTATTGTATTAAAAGAGCTAAAGCCTTACTTATATTAATGAGAACCACGAAGAAGGGCGCTGCCCAAAAATAAGGTTATAATTTATTTGCAGCACTGTGGAAAGTAAAATGGTTTTAATATACGATAACATACATATACATAAATACACACAATTAACACTAACATACAGGTAAGTATGTAGGTACATAACTACATATGTGCATACATACCTATATACGTAGATACATGCATACGTACATATTTACATGCATACATACATGCCTACATACATACACACAGTACTTTCTTACATATTTTTATACATACATGCACGCATAACATACCACACTTACATACACATTACACATATACATATACATGCACACATACATATACATACATTATACATTAGACATACATAGATACATGCATGCATGCTTACATACATTGCATACATATATGCTTACATTGCATTACTTACATGCACTCATTTGGTCATACATACATACACACATACATAAATACATACATGGACAGCATTATACGTACATGCATGGTAAATGGTCCCATTTTCGAAATACCTGCTACTTTAAGCTTAAAAACTTATTAGTTATCGATATTTTTACATTAGCATTGCATTAGTCAACACTTTCTCTAAGGCCTTCCGCCCGAAATTAATCAATACTTTTTGTCAGAATCTGTCATGAAGCAAACTTATGTCGAACTGCCAGAAGGAGCTCAGGTTTTAGTAACTGAGAGTTATTCAAAGCAAGCAGATGGAATTGTGGTGGAAAAAGTGAAAAATAAAGTGTTCAAAAGAAAGAGAACTTGTGAAAGAACTTAAAAAAGGTTAAGAATAAAAATCTTTGATGGAACTTAAGACAACTTGAAGGTAAAACAGGAAAGATCTTTGGGGAATAATAGAAATAAATACTTATTGTTAATATAATTCCGATTCGAATCGTACAAAGGTAAATGCCAAATATATAAGCTATTCAATATTTTTACAAGAACTCAATTGAAGTTCTTGGTGATATAGGACCTGCTCGCAATGAACAGAAACTCTTGTACTTGTAAATAATAAATTGATAATTACATATATTAAAACATCTCGTTAGGGCGTTTAGTTCTCAGAGGTATTGTGCCTGTTGTTGTTTTAGTTTCGAGACCTAGATCCGAGATCCTGGTACCACAAATGAACTCCTTAGGCATTGCTCGCGGTGAGCTGCTGTTCAATGTGAACCACAGCGAACTAGTTCCGCCAGGGCCGCAACAGCTGCTGTCCGTCTCGCCCGAGCTAGTTTCCCGCCTCGGCAGCGGAGCTGGGGAGGCGATCAAAGAGCCAGCTGCCACTCCGGCGGCTGAGGACGATGCCCAAATAGATGCTAGGCTGCAGGAGGAGCTCGACTCGCTGCCCATGGTGGAGCCGGAGCCCGAAACGGAGCCTGTGACGCGACCCCTGCTGCCGCCCACAATGCCGTACAGGCCCCAACCCCAACTTCTGCACCACCAACAGCATCTGCAGCAGCATCAGCAGCAGCAGGGAACGCCGCCCGCGCGGGTGTTCTACAAGGCGCGCACCGTGCAGGAGGCGTCCAAGTTCTCGATCCAAATTCCGCCCGAGGCACCGGCCGGCACAGTTAAGCTAATGCCCACCACGAACTATGCAACCATGCAACTAAAGATGCAACAATCGCAGGTTCGAATCGCTTCGCATCTGGGCCAGCATCCGTACAAGATGATGGTGACGAGCACGCCGGATCGATACCGGAGCACGCAGGGCGGCAGGATGTTTATGCCAGCTGGGGCTCAGCCGAGTCTGAACCTGAGCCAGAGCCAAGCCGCCTTCCCAAAGACGCTGACCGACTTCATCAAGTCCAAGAGCAGCTTTGTGACGGGCCAGACCCAGATGCGCGGCGTCCTGCCCAACCAGCTGCCGCGGCCGACGCTCTGCCAAATAAAGATGCCCCTGAAACCCGACCTGAACAATCCGATGATGCGGCCGCAGGGCGTGCTGGTGCGACGGGAGCTGCCGCAGATGCCGGCGCCGCTCGAGGATGACGAGGTGGACTTCGAGGAAATCGGCGTCGCCGATACCTACTCCTCGTACTGGCCGAGCAAGCTGAAGGGCGGCAGCCGGCATCCCGATCCGGTCGTCGAGACGGCCACCTTGTCCTCCGTCGAGCTGCCGGACATCACGTACGAGCTGGCGCTGCCGGACAAGGTGAAGAACTCGGATCGGCTCAGTGCTCTGCAGCTGGAGGCGGTCATCTATGCTTGCCAGGCGCACGAGCAGCTGCTGCCCAGCGGCCAGCGTGCCGGCTTCCTGCTTGGCGATGGCGCCGGCGTCGGCAAGGGCCGCACCGTGGCGGCCATCATCTTCGAGAACTATCTGCGAGGTCGCAAGCGTGCGCTGTGGATATCCGTGTCCAACGATCTCAAGTTCGATGCGGAGCGCGATCTGCTGGACATAGGCGCTAGCAAGCACCTCAAGGTGGCCTCGATGAGCAAGTTCAAGTACAGCCGGATCAGCTCCGAGGAGAACGAGTACTTCAAACGGGGCGTCATCTTCTGCACCTACACGGCCCTCATTGGCGAGTCCGCCAATGCCAATCCCAAGTACAATACGCGTTTGCGCCAGCTGATCAACTGGCTGGGCACCGATTTCGATGGGGTCATTGTGCTCGACGAGTGCCACAAGGCGAAGAATCTCAGTCTGATGAACGCCGGCAAGTCCACCAAGACGGGCACCACAGTTCTCGAGCTGCAGCAGCTGTTGCCCATGGCTCGGGTAGTGTACGCCTCGGCGACGGGCGCCTCGGAGCCAAGGAACATGGCGTATATGGTGCGGCTGGGGTTGTGGGGTCCCGGCACCTCGTACTCCGAGTTCTTCAAGTTTGTCAATACCGTGGAGAAGCGCGGCATTGGCGCCATGGAGATCGTGGCCATGGACATGAAGCTGCGCGGTTCCTATATTGCACGCCAGCTGAGCTTCAAGGATGTCAGCTTTCGAATTGAAGAGGTGCCCATGTCGCGGGACTTCCACAAGCTCTACAATCACTCCGCCGAGCTGTGGGCCGAGATCAACGAGAAGTTTCTTAAGGCCTGCCGGCTGATGTGCATCGAGAACCGGGTCCAGAAGATCATCACCTGCCAGTTCTGGTCGGCGCATCAGCGTTTCTTCAAGAACCTTTGCATTGCCTCCAAGGTCAACCATGTGGTCAAGATGGTGCGCGAGGCGGCCCGCCAGGGCAAGGCCGTGGTCATTGGCTTGCAGTCGACCGGGGAGTCGCGCACACTGGAGCACCTGGAGCTGTATCAGGGTGAGCTGACCAACTTTGTGTCCACCTCGAAAATGATAATCCAATCCTTTGTGGAGAAATACTTTCCGGCGCCGACGCGCGAATCCCTCTACAAGCTGCTCAACACGGGCACCTTCGAGCCGGAGGCACGCGCCAAATCCGGCTGCGCGAAGCGACCGCGCATGATCTCAGAGTGGTCCGATGACGACATGGATGCGGATGGTAATGACAGCGACATCGACCTGTGCGACAACAGCTGGAATGCCGACGCTGACGACGATGAGGACCGTCTGAAGTCGGGACGCAAGCGACGCGGTCGTCCGCCCAAGCCGGACAAGGGTAAGCTCCGGGTCCTCCTCCTAGCCTAGATCAGAGAACAGCTCATCAGCCCAATCTTTGCGCAGTGGAGAAGATCACCATGCAGGATCGCATCCTGCAGCATCTGTGCAACAACATGAACGCCAAGCACGAGGAGGAGGATCCAAACTTCGATTCCGCCAAACCGCAAACGGCGAAGATCACGGAACGCGACGTGGAGCGCTGCATAACGGTGCGCGAAAAGCTGCTGGACAAGATCGAGCATCTGGGACGTCGCATGCCGCCCAACACGCTCGACAAGATCATCTCCAAGCTGGGCACCAAGGTGGTCGCCGAGATGACCGGCCGGCGCGGCCGTGTCATCAAGACGGACGAGAACACTTACAAGTACGAGCAGCGCGGCGAGGCGGAGACGACCATGGATCTGGTCAACTACATGGAGAAGCAGCGCTTCATGGAGGACAGCAAGCATGTGGCCATCATCTCGGAGGCGGCGTCCAGCGGCATCTCGCTGCAGAGCGACAGACGCCTCAGCATACAGCGGCGGCGACTGCACATCACCCTGGAGCTGCCCTGGAGCGCGGATCGGGCCATACAGCAATTCGGACGGACGCATCGCTCCAATCAGGCCAATGCGCCGGAGTACGTGTTCCTCATCTCCGATCTGGGCGGCGAGAGTCGCTTTGCGGCGACGGTGGCCAAGCGATTGGAGAGCCTGGGCGCGCTCACCCAGGGCGATCGTCGGGCGACCGATGCCCGGGATCTGTCCAAGTTCAACATTGACAACAACATAGGACGCAGTGCGTTGGAGAGCGTGCTGCAACAGATCACCGGCGAGAAGGCGCTGGAGACCATCCACATACCCGAATCCTACAAGGGCGACTTCAGCTTCGACTGCTGCGTGGCGCTCTCTGGCGTGGGCATGCTCAGTGTCTCCGAGGACAACAAGGGCCACCAGATCTTCGTCATCGAGAAGGACAGCAACAATATACCCAAGTTCCTCAATCGCATTCTCGGCTGTCGCGTCGAGGTGCAGAACGCCCTCTTCAAGTTCTTCCTCAACAAGATGTACTCCCTAATCCTGCAGATGAAGCGCTCGGGTCACTTTGATCTGGGCATCCTCGACCTGGATGCGCACGGCGCCAATGTGACCGCCATCAAGCTGATACGGTTCATCAGAAAGCATGCCACGGGCACAGCTGCCACCGAGCTGCACACTATGCAGGTGGTGCGCGGCATGTCCTACGACCTGGCGCTGGCCAAGTAAGTAAATTCGCCTAGAGCTCGCCGGTTTGCAGCCCTGGTTCGAACTCGCCCAGGCTAACTCCCTCGCTGCTTACTTCCTCTTCCACTCCCTACAGGTACAACAAGGAGGCGCGCCAGGAGCACGAGGGTTTCTACACGTTCAAGCAGGAGCGCAACAATAACAATTGCGCCATCCTCTGCCTGAATGCCCAGCCGGACACAGTTGCGACAACCGATCCTAGCAAGCTGAACATGAAGATCTATCGGCCCAATACGGGGCCACAGGTGCGCACCGAGACGCTCAGCTCGATTGGCAATCGGTACGTGAAGGCCTCGCCGGAGGCAGTGCAGCAGTTCTGGGACATGCAGTACAATCAGTGCCTGCGCATGTGCTCGCACATCTACTGGAATCGCCGCTGTCCCTTCGGGATCAAGTGCGGGGTGGGCCTCCGTGTGCGCACCTACCACGTGCTGTCCGGCCTGATGCTGCCCATTTGGGATCGCATCGCGCTGATCATCGAGAAGGACGGCCGCAAGATCCAAATGATACGCGTCAAGACCGACGAGAACAAGAAAATTGTCGGCACCGTGGTGCCCGAAGGTGTCTACCATCAGCTGGTGGCCGATCTGTCCTCCGATTCGATTGTCGAGAGCAAGGATTTCAATGTCAACAAGGAATAAGAATGTGTACAAAGGGTTATCTATTATCTAAGCTTAAGTGTAAACAGGATATCTTTTGTAAACATCAATAAAGTTGCTCTCAATAGAAAGTTCTTGGACTTGAAATTATATTTCTTGTGAAAATCCAGAATAGTTTTGATTGAAGAAATGTCCATTTCAAAATGACGCAAATTTTTTTTGTAGTTAAAGTTAAATGGAAATGAAAGTTAAGCTTAAAATGAAATTATGATGCACATGCAAATCAATATTAACATTTACATTTATTTCAAAAGTTAAACAAATCTTTTTTTTTTTTCTGCTCTTTAATACTTTTATATTTTGTTTTTCATATAGGTTTTTTTTTTATAGTTTTTTTTTGTAGTTTTTTTTTGCATTCAAAATTGAAAAAACTCACAAGATTACGAAACTTATAAATAGATTATAATTTAATTGCTGTTGCCAAATAAGAAGTACAACCTAAACATAGTTTAGCTGTTAGATAGCCTTAGATACACGTACAAATTAACTGA
Organism: Drosophila ezoana; assembly: GCA_035045725.1. Taxonomy (NCBI): domain Eukaryota; kingdom Metazoa; phylum Arthropoda; class Insecta; order Diptera; family Drosophilidae; genus Drosophila; species Drosophila ezoana. The sequence goes on along the minus strand of JAWNOU010000177.1, from coordinate 22,138,388 downwards.
TCTCTGTTCTGTTCCATTTCTCTGTTCTCTTTTCAAGTTTAGATATTTGCCAGTTTTGTAGGTTTTCGAATTTATACTATTAATATAATAGACATAAAACTGAATATTAAATAGAGCGCAAGGTGGACGACAAAAACTGTTCTTGTGTTCATATAAATTGCGTTGCATATAAAAATAGAAACTCTATAATTCTCAACTGGTTCTGGCGCGCTCCAAAAGAAAGCATATCCGCCGTTGCTTTTGCATTTAGTTTGGCTTAGCTTCTGTTTTGCTATGTTGCCTTTTGCTCGATATGCACTCGACTCTCACCTCTCTCTCTCTTCTTCTCTTTCTTAAACGTTTCGATATGCTCTCGACTCTCGCTTCTCTCTCTCTCCCTTCTTCTCTTTCTTAAACGTTTCGATATGCACTCGACTCTCGCTTCTCTCTCTCTTCTTCTCTTTCATAAACGTTTCGATATGCACTCACCTTTCATTCTCTTTTTATCTTCCTTTCCCTCTTCGACTCTTTCTTAAAGGTTTCGCTGTCGTTGTGAGCCCACATCCAATGTGTTGGGTCCTTGTAGGCACGTAACGTGTTTTTCAAACAGAAAAGTTTCCGAAATTAAGCGAAACGTATTGTAAATTGTATTTCTAATAACTGGAGTTTGTCATGCCTTATAAATGTTTGCTCGATATGTGGGCGGGTTGCGTGCTCCCAATATCCTGCTCTAAGTACGATACGAATTTTTGTTTTCCTTTTTGTTTTTCTCTCCATGTTTATGTCATGAACTCTTGACCTTCCGCTCTCTTTTTCTTCCTTAGACCTCCTGTACTTGCTAAAGTTGAGCTTAAACTTGTGTTTTTGCACTTAATTTTAAACGCTTCCTCGTAAAAAATATGTTTGTAAGAACCGCAATTAAACTCTTAAGATAAACACGAAACAATCCATCAAATCAAATCAAAATCTTTGTGGGATATATCATAAGCATGCCGTTTCGCACGTTTAAACATATAAAAAAAACTAAGTGCCTCCGTTTTGTAAAAGACAAAAAACACACACGAAAATAAATTGTAACTGCTGCAAGACGCGCGAGCGCGCGTTTTAAAAACGCAAAACGCGCGCGAAGCGCACGCGAAAACGCGTTTAAAACGCGTGTGAAACGCGCAGTGGTCGCCTCATTGCTGGGTTCCACTTTGAGGTCGCCCGAATCTCAGGCTGCTTGTCGCCTGCGCTGGCACCTAACTGGCTGTTAGATTGCTTAACGATACTCGTCTTAAGTAAATTATTTTTTGTTGCCTACATAAAAACGTGCGCGCGTTTCGCACGCGGCACGCGCCGCTCAAATCGGAGGCGGGCCGCGTATATAGCGCAGCTGAGGCGTAAAACTCATGGACAGATTGTTGAGATTGTCGCAGCAGTTGGGTTGCATCATGCAGGCGGCGCAGAAGAACGTGAACAGCGCCAGCTGCATGGGCACCGCTGCCCTGGCGATGCGCCACGCCCAGCCGCGACGCTTCTTGGAGGCGCCATCCGCATCATCATCCTCCTCGGAGCTGTCCAGCAGTGCGGCGGCTGGTTCTTCGGGCGGATCGTCATCTCCCCCACCACCGCCGCCGGCGGCGACAATGCGCTGCAGCTGCTCGACAACCTGTTGCTCCTGTTCCTTGCGGAGTGGAGCATGCTGCTCCACGTGCTGCTCGGCGGCGGCGGCTTGACGCGTTTTGCGCGCGTTTCTGCGCTTGGGCGACTGCGTTTGCGATTTGCAAGCAAGCTGCTTGGCATACCCATTGGCCAGCTGCTCCTTCTGCTCCTTTTGCTGCTCCAGCTGCTGCTGCTGCTGCTTCTGTTGGTGCGAGGCAGCGGTGCGCACAATCAGATCGCGGCAGGTATTTTGCAGCTGCTTCAGCTCGGCCTCGGCACTCTCCATGCGCGCTGCGATGGAGCGCATGGCGGCGCTGCCCGGCGCCAGGGCCAGCTCCAGCTGCTTGGCCAGACGACGCAACACGCCCAGGCGTCGCTCACGCTCGGACAGACCGCCATCGGAGGTGGCGCCGCCGTCCGAGATGCCCGAATCGGAGAGCGAGCCGTTCGAGGCGGTGAACTTGGCAATGTGATAGATGTGATTGGGATCGAGATGCTGCTGCACGGCGAGCAGCTGCTCCTGGCTTACGTTCACCTTCTCCGAGAGCAGCTTGGCCACCAGCTTCACGTTCTGTGCCAGCTCAACAGGCGTCGCCTGCCCCTTGTCCAGGGCGCCCTCCAAGCCCTTAAGTGTGCCGCGGTCCTGGCCCAGGGCCAGGTGAAACTCGCTCAGCCCGCACTCGAGCTGGCGCCAGGCAATCAATGAATTTGTGAGCATCTCCAGCTGCGAATTGATTCTGCGAATGGGAGCATGAAATTAGTGAATGTTGGTAAGGAACATTGATCGATTTGCTCACCTGGCATCTGCCTCGTCCCAGGCGCTGTACATGTCGCTGACCTCATCCTTGAGATGCTTGTGGAACTCTTGCTCGGCGCTCATCAGGCTGGACACGTCGCAGGTGCCAGTGGAGGCTTCCACCACCTGGTTGCCATTGCTGTCTGTCACAGTGATGGCCACCACGCCGCTGCCGCCAGCAGGCTTTGGCTCTGCCGGCTGCTCCTGCTCCTGCTGCTTCTTCTGTTGTATTTGTTCGGACTCCTGTTGCAGCTGCTGCTGCAGCTGCTCCTGCTGCAGACGCCGCTCCTGGCGCGTCAGCCAGCTGTGCACCGAGGCGTTCAGGCGCAGCATGTTGGTGCGATAGCTGCTCAGCTGTGTCTGCTCGTGCTGGAGTTTGAAGACGCGTTTGGTTATGGTCAGCTGCTTCATGCTAATTGGATTTAACTCACCTTTAAGGCCTCGACGGCTACCTGTATGGCCGGCTCTGTGTCGAGCAGCTCCGGCGTGCACTTATCGCCCAGGCGGCGCAGCGTGTGCTTCAATGCGCTCATCTCCTGCTGCAGCTTGCGTGCGCTCGCCGCATTCTCGCTCCAGTTAAGCAGATCCTCCCAAGCAGCCAATAGATCTGCAACGAGAAAAATATAAATTACAGTCAGAGAAAGCCAAGCTTGATAATTGGCGCACTTTAATTGAGATTCAGTTTGTGGACAATTCGTGGATTTCTTTTGTGGATTTGCAGCCCTTTGGGCTCAATGCACGCCTTTCCCTTTCCCTTTCCCTTGGCGCGGCCAACGCCAAGGCAAAGTGAAACTTTTATTTGTTTACCAAGCCGAAAAACCATATAAAGCAAAAAACTTTTCCACTAAGCGCTAGAGTGGAACAACAGTGTGTGTGTGTGTGTGTAATGTGAAACTGTGAACGTGTGCAACTGCAACAAAAATGGGCTTTAAATGCAGTCCAGGCGACGCCCCATAGAATAGAAGCTGTTATACCCTGTAGTCTGTTAGTTGGAGGCAAGGGCTATTTGGGTTTACAAATTATACGGTTAAGGTGTTAACAAGATTAAACTTGCATAAAGCAGTTGCTTAGCAAGATGGATTTTTAAACATTCCACCAACAAGCGTAAAAAACAGGTGAAACCCTATTGTCTTATATGAGATCATCTTTTATTAAGCCAATTACTGAAAATCTATACTGTTAATAACCTATACCGTTACTGCTGAGTGTTATGAACGCAAGGCTTAAGTCAACATTTACTGAAGACGTTTTACTTCGAATCCGGTAAAACACAAAAACCCTCTTGGTGGAATATTGTCACTTCAATATACTTCCGATTGGCTGCAAAATGCAACATGTTGAGCTGCACATAACGATTCAAAATCCACAAGCAAGTGTGAAAAATGGGCGAGAAATCGTTACTTTAAATAAGAGAAGAAATACTTGAGGACTTGAGTACACAGTTTGCGCTTGAATTTACTATTAGAAAGAAAACATACAGGGTATAGTTCAGCCACAATGCTAGTTGAGTTTGTATGACAAACTGGTGGGCAGAAACCTAAACTTGACACGAGTTTGTTTGGATAGAACCAAACGCTGGGCGAACTTGCTTTGTTAGAACAAATTTTGTGTGGTGCAAGGCAGGAAATGGATGCCACAAAGCTGCTGCGGCCAGAACTTACCCGAGATAAAAATAAAAGACTGAGATAATCAGAAAGAGTTTCGAGTGCAACCGATTCGTTGCAAGGCTGCGGCACAACTAACTAAGCGGCTTGTGGCTGGGTTAATTGAATTGTAAATACGTCGATTACTTTCACCCAAACGCAGCAGATGGATGCGATTGAGCTTGAGGTTGGCAATAATAATCAAACGCACTCCGATTGGCAGCCAGCACACGCAATACACGACGACGACGACGCACATGGAACAGGACCAGGTCCAAAGCACAAACCGAACTTGTTGGCAGCCAAACTGAAACTGGTTGACTGAACTTGTGCCTCTCCAGCTGCCAGCTGCCAGCTTGCAGCGAGCCAAGCCCACAACAACAACTTCAGCAGCAGCAACAAATCGCAGCAACTCGAGCGCAACAAAACGATCGAGCAACAGGCGCACAGTGGTGCGAAAGTTAAAGAAACGTAAGTGTTAAATGAGACAAGCCTTAAAGTTAGCTCTATCAATACAATCGATGACATTAATTGATAGCTGCAATCGATAACAAATTGTTAAGCGCTATCGATAGAAAATTGCTAGTCGCAAATGATGATAGCAATTGAAATTTGGAATCAATAACAACGATTAGAAACTGCAGCCGATAGCTACAACCGATAGCTGCAGTTAATAACAGCTTCCGATAACCAGAATCGATACACATGGCCGATAAACACAATCGATGGCAGCAATTACAACTGCAACCAATAACAACAACCGATAGCTACAGCGTCTAAAACTCCTTCGATAACAAAAATCGATAGCAGCAATTGATCACAAGAAACACTATACACAATCTATATATATAATCGATAACAATAATCGATATCACGCAACTAAAATCTTTGTTAACGCACGCCTAAACTTCTTTTACAGCCAAAACTTAGATTCTTTTTCCATTTGATATTAATTTCTTTAATTTCAACATAAATTTTTGCCCACTGTGCAACACTTCCTTAGAAATCTCGCCGATTATTGAGCCCAGTGCATTAGATGATGCTCTGCCTGTTTGGTGGTGCGTGGTGCGTGGACATCATCTACGCACTTTGCAGCCAACGAAAACTCGTAATCTTTCGCGGATTGCACAACTCTCAGGGGTCCAGTCGGGTTTTGGATCGGCGTGGGGAAGGGAGCGGCTGCAGGTGGACACTATCAGGCAACAACCCCACGCCTTGTGCCATGATTTGCACACTTAAACCCAAAAGGGGGGCGTGGCAACTGGCGAGTGAAACGCTCGATCATCATAATAGCTCGAGGCTGTATTTAAGCTCTCGGCTGGATAGCTGGAACTGACTTAAAGACTGCACATAAAATTGATTAGCAATTTGCAGAAATGGAAATTGTTCAGGCGCGACTTTCACTTTAATCAGCAATTAGCAAATTAATTGCCAATCACCCGAGATTGCCAGAGTTAAGCATTTTGAATTGCAGGCAAATTGAATTCTAATCGCGAGGGAGAGAAATTTTCACAAGGCAAAATATCTTTTCCGCAATCAGCTTATCTCAGCCGCAGATTTTCTTTGTTTTTTTTGCTGACTTTGCCAAGTGAAATTGTTTACATTTCGTCACGCAGCTAAAGAAAAAAACACTGAAAAAATGCAAATGTAGCCGCAAACTTTTTTTTTGTTTTTTTTTTAAATGCAACAACAGCGCGCAAAATCCAATGACCCAAGGGCATTGACGTGTGCTCACAACTTGGCAGACAACGAAAAAAGCGATAAAAAACTAAAAAATAAAAGAAAATTCGCATTCTCGCAAATTTATTTAGGTGGGTGTTGCTCGGCGGGAGGTGTTGACATGCCTACGTATGTGCACACACACAAACACATACACACACATACACACACACACACACACACACACACACGTGTCGTATACAGTTGGCAGTGAATCTAACAAACACGCTTTCTAAACCATTTCCAAAATCTCTCTATCTAGCTCACTCTATCTCTTTCTCCCTCACTTCCAATGTCAATCTCACTCTTTCTATACCTCTTTCTGATATATTCCCTATCTCACTCTCTCTGACCCTCCCTCTCTTTCTCTCTTGCTCCTTCAGACATATTCTTTCCCTCTTTAACACATTCTCTACCTCTCTCAGAGATCTCCACTTTGTTTCACTCTTTCTCTCTGTTCCTCACTCCTACTGCCTTTCTCTCTGACATAGTCTCTATCTCTTTCCCAATGTTCCTCTCTCGCTTTCTCTCTCTCTCTCTCTTTTTCTCCCTCTCTTTTTCTCTCTATCTCTCTTTCTCTCTATCTCTTTTTCTCTCTTTCTCTCTCTCTTTCTCTCTCTATCTCTCTTTCTCTCTCTCTGACACACTCTTTAACTCTCTCGCTGACACGCTCTCCAGCTCTCTATCTCTCTCTCTCTCTTTCCTAAGACGTTTTACGACGTTTTCCTTCTTCAAACATAAATCTAGCCTGAGATTTTAACTCGTCTTCTCGTATCTTAAGAAAACATTTTCAATTCAAAGTACAAACTTCTTACTTTTATTACTGTTGACTATTTGCACGAATGTCTATGTCAAAATAAGTTAACTAATGCCTACCCCATTTGTTATAAAGAATCGAGAAGCGGAAGGGCTCAAGGAACTGCCTGTGCGTGTCAAGGACTCATAAACAAAACTCGAATGCGAATGCGACAAAACAAGGGGCGTGGCAGGAGAGAAGGCGGCGCCAATTGGCTACCCGGCACGATTCTTGTCTCTTAACAAAACATATTTGTTTAGTAATAGAGAAACGAGCAAGAAATAAAGCGGATGAGGTAAGCGCCAGAGTTGCCAGCCCCACAAAAAGAATTTACAGAGTCAACAAGAGTTCAGAGTCAGAAGTTCAAAAAGCGAGCGGACTTAAATATTTGCCAAAAATAATCGTGAATAATTATGTGAGACAAGCAGCAGCAACAACAAACGATGACAACAATTATATACAATTAGCAAAAAAAAAACTTAATTTAAAGAGAACAAAAAAAATGTGGCCAAAAATAAATAGCTAAGCAAGCTTTTGCTTATTTCTAAAAAAAAAAGCTGATTAGCGCGCGGGCTAGAAATATGTGAAATATGTGAAATGAGAAAAAATTATTGAGATTAGCGCAAAGCTGCGAAATATTTGCTAAAGAGTCGTTAACCCTGATAAAATAATAATTAACTATGGTTAACAATTTTAATTAGTTAAAAAAGAATTCGTTTTAAGCTCTGCACTTAAAATTAGTTTAATAAAAATGTTCTCTTTTTGAATGAAAATTAATATCGTAGCTTAATTCTCTACTCTCAATCACAATTTCGGTACTCTCTCTCTATCTCTCTCTCTCTCTCTCTCTCTCTATCTCTGTATTCCCTTTTTCTCTCTCTTTATGCTCTCTCTTCTTGATTTCTCTCTGTTTTTCTCCTCTTTCTCTCTCTCTCTCTCTTAATGCGCTCCGTTTAAATCATATATAAGAGATCTAGTACCTCACAAGCTTAAAGCAAGAGCTCACAATTCCCATACCTTATTCTCTCTCTTTACTTCATGTAATAAATTTAGTTTCTAGCATTTCTTTCATTTTCAATTTCCTCTCTTTCGATTCAAAATTTTACTTCACTTTTATAGCGTAACCTAACCTAAACTGAAATTTTTGACTGTGTGGCAACACCGGCAACAGAAACAGTTTCTATGCTTGACTGCAGCTGTACTTATAGGCATATTTAAGGGGGGAGGCAACGGAATAACAGGCCCTGGAGACACACAAGTAATAAATGCAATTGCTTTTACGGCAATCGAAAGGTGTGTTGCCCAGACTCGACTTACTGCAGCAGCAGTAGACGGCAGCAGTAGCAGTAAGTGAGGCAGTTAAATGCCACAAAACTGTGAAACCTTAAACCGTTTATCATTCGAATTTCAATTTCAATTTCGATTTCGATTTGATTTCATTTTTCAATGATTTAACAATTCCCGCGAATTGAAGGTCAAATGAGGCCGAAGAAAAAAAAAACTGAATAGAAACCATTTCGTTTCTTATAATTAATGGATAGAATGACGCCAGAGTTGGCTTGATAAAAGCAGCACTGAAACTGGCTAGCTTTATATATTATTCTCTTATTTTTCTTTTTTAATATAAATTTTGACCTGCGTTGAACCGGGTTCCGGTTTTCCAGGGTTCAGCGTAGAAACTTCAAAGCGGAACGCCAACAATTGACCATAAAAGTCCACTATGCGAGTACCGTTAATGAGTGTGTGAGTGTGCGTGTGTGTGTGCGAGTGTGTGTGTGTGTGCCAAGCTGAGCGTGAATGAAACGAAGAGCAGCAGGAATAGATGTTGGCCATAAAGCAATGTGGCCATAATGCAACGCGCTGCCAAATGCAATTGTAAAATTGCAGCACGCCCCTCTCCGGCCACGCTCCGCACTTTATGGCCGACAGCAATGCTTAATTAGCCATGCAACAAACGGAGGCAGAGGCAGCGGCAGAGGCAGAGGCAGCGTCAAGTGGCAACCCAATTTGGCATCAAATGTGGCAAGAACAACAACAACAAGAAGAAGAAGAAGAAGAACAACAACAGGTGGCAGCCAAAGTCGGTCAAAAAAGAAAATGTGCCACAAACGGTTTCTTATTCTTCTTGTTGCAGCTAAGATCGCGTTAAGAATGAGATAATTATTGTTAATAACTATCTGAAGATGAGAATATCTAGTTTGTGCAACGCGCGAGATTTGAAATTGGAAGATCTTCTTTCCGTCTGCTTCAATCGAGTTTAGAGATTGCCTCATTATATACAAATATTTTCGGCTTTTTATTGAAATTCATGTAATCTCTTTATTTTTATGATCTCATAAGCGCTTTTATGTACGCATTACTCAAAACAACACTTGGGCACTTTTTCATTGGGATTGTCTGAAGTGCCCTTTGTACGATTGGATTTTGAAATATGTACGGAAAGTTTTGAGAATATTCGAAAGGCATCAAATTATAACTACATTGCGTAGTAAAAGAAAAACTAACCTTTATACTAAACAAAACATTACCAAAACAATTAAATCTTAACCCTAAACGAAAGAAAATATAAATACATTATTTATATTGCCTTTGTCTATAACATAGTTAATTTGAAAATGTTTTTCAAATGTTTATGGAAACACTTTTTTCCAGAGAAACTTGTGCAACAGCTTCCAAAGTTCAACGTGGAAATAATTGGATTTTAAGCTCAAACTGAAACTAATTGAAGATTTTTTGAGTAATTATTTTTCAAAAATTTGATATGCTTATACACTGAAAAAAACATGAAGGCAATAGTAAAATCTTCCACTTAAATAACTGAGAGTTTGTTAAATATACATTTCTTTCTCTGGAACTGGAAATAGTTTTAAGACCTACAATATTACACTGACAGAAAAGGGCTTATAGTTTAAAACCTTTCAGAGAACGAAAACCTAAGCAAGCGCATTAAGAGAAACTTCTACATTTACTTAACGGTTAATTTATGCATGTTTCATTTTATACACTGCACGAAACGACTATCACAATAATAATATAATCATAACACGAGAGCATCTTCTGGAAAAAAATCCAGTTTTTCTACTCCGCATGAGTTTATGAATAATGCAAAAGTTTAACTAACTTAGTTTCTTTAATTATGTGCCCCTCTATACCCCCCACCCCCTCCCCTGCGTTGTTTACTACACTCAAAGATATATACAGACTATTTCACTTTCGTCAGAGCAGTTAGTATCCAATTAGTATTTTATCTGTTTTCCTCTTATCTACCTCTGTTTCATCTTCTTCTTCTTCTGCTTAACAACATCATTTACACCTGTTTTCAATTTGAAGCGATAAGTTTCCCTTCGGCGGAGTCTGTTTGCTTTCGCATTGGCTCATCTCTATGCACATAACGGTGTATTTACCTGGCTCCGACGATGAGCGCGATGTGGAGGCCGACGAGCTGGCTGATGTTAGCATGCCCGAAATGTCCGTTTGCACGGCGACACTTATTTTGGCCATTATTATTGTCGCAAGCTTTGCTCTCACGCTTCGCTCTCTCTCTCGCTCACTCCTATTTACTACTCCTGGGCCACCCCTGGCGGCTTCACCGTGACCCACTTAAGGTTACTTGGCCAGCTGTTTGTACGCCAGGCGGCGCCACTTGAAATCAATTTTCGAAATTAATTTGCGTTTTTAAACATTTCAATTGAATGTTTACTTTCAGAGCGGGGCGTTTTTTTGTTGTTTTGTTGTTTTTTTTAGAGATTTATTTACACGCTGTGCGCTGACCTCGAAAAGTTGGGAAACTCGATAGTAAACAATAAGAAAACCCAACGCCAGCAGTCGCTGTACTCTTATAACGGCACTCTTATACACTCTTATACGGGCAGGCAAAAACACGCGACTTTTATGAATGGGTGGCAAAGTTTGATGAGGTTTGTTGAGATTCGTTTTGTTGTTGCTATCACAGTTAAATTATTAAGTCTGATGGAAAGGAGATTCCTGTATAAAAATAGTTAAGCGAGTTCTTAAAGCGCGCGGAAGCACAGTGAAAAACAGTTAGAAGCAACGACGACGACGACGATTGCGACGGCGACGACGACGACGGAAGCAGAACCGCTTGGAACGCACGCTGAAAATGAACTGAGACGGCAACGGCGACGGCGACGTTTCAATGGTTTTTGGCGCAGCAGCTTTCAGGTAGAGAGCGCACAATGAGAGCGAGAGAGAAGAGCAGGCGGCAGAGCGCGCAGCGGCAGCCAAATGTTAACTTTTGAACTTGGTTTCACACGTGTGTGTGTGTGCGCCCGTATGCTGACTCAGTATATGTGTGGACGTGCGTATGTATGTGTGCCGTCGAAAACAACAACAAGAGCAGCGCAGGCGTCAATATGTAGCAGCGAGACGACGTCATTTTCAAAAGCAGATGATATACGATGATAGCAGCAACAACAATAGCTAATGACGGCGACAAACACGCACACACCCACACAGACACGCACGAACACGCAAGCTAAAGCCACAGTTTTAGAGCTACAGCTTAAAGCGCCGTATTAAGCGCGCCACCTAGCGCCCTTTTTCTGTTACATATTGCCTTCAGCGCGTGTCTGTCCTCATAATTCTTTCTGTTTACAGTTTACGAGCTACTTGGCATTTTTTCAACAAATACAAAAGATTCAATAAATTTTAAATATTTCCGCTTTGGTGGAAAAAAAAATGACATCAGCTGCAAAAGAAAATTTGCTCTTCTGGTGATCAAAGCAGCGTTTGATATTAGAGCGCATAAATTTAAATAAATTATCACATGCTAAATACAAAGTTTTTTGAGCATTTTGTGTCAGCTACAGTTTGTGAGGCATGCGCAAAGCTAAGACACACTTAGCGAACACACAGTGACTGCAGAACTGTATATGATTGTCTTTGGTCAAAAAGAAATTTGTTTTTGAACGTGAAAAATTAATTTGAGCCAAATTAAGTGCTCAATGCCATACGAATGCAAGTGTGTGGCCCATAAACCGTAATTTGGAAAGTGCGTCAGTTAAAAAATGAAATTAGTAGAATTGAGAAAGAATTAAGTCCAAAAACTAAACGAAAGAAATGAAAGAAATCTAAGTACTAAAATTAATTTTGGTTAAACATTTGACAAAAACACAAGCATAATTAACAAAATTACGTGTAGCTAAACGAAAACAAAAACACCAACTAAAATATTTTATACTAAAAAACAGTTTGAAATGCATTGGTGTTCTTTTTTTTTTCCATAATATAAAAACGGTAAATTTTATTTGCCAAAAAAAGGGAAAAATAAATGCGCAAAATAAATAATATTTTCTTTCTTCTTTTTCACTTTAAAATAATATTAAAACAAATGCAAAATTAAATTCGATGCAAAATGCGTTTTGTCAAATGCAAAAACAAAATTTTTCCAAATCATAATAGTTATACAAAATAATACAAAATAGTAAATATCAAAAAAAAAGAGAGAGAAAAAAAAAATAATACAAAATTAATTCGCTTGGCAAATTTACAAGGCACAAGGTTTGACAGCAACTGTTGGCTGCACCGTTTTTTAGAGCAAACCCCGAACGCCGGCAAAGAGACGCTCCAGCCGCCCCATGGGCCGATTGACCAGCGCATAGAGCGACCGCAGCGTTCCGGCCAGGAATCTATAGAGCGTAAAGTGCTCCAGCATATTGCCCAGATCCAATACAAACTCAATCAATCGGGCCACAAAACGCGTTATGGGCGCACACTTGCACTCGGCGATGGGCGTGGCAATAGCAGCAGCAGCGGAAGTGGCAGCGGAAGTGGCAGCAGCGGAAGCAGCAGCAGTTAAGTTTCCAGTTGCAGTTGGGATTAGATGACAGCCAGCTGACTCACCTTTTGTCTGGCCGGCGCAGTGTGTCGATAGCACCGTGCCAGGCGGACCCCTCAGCACGGCCTCCAGGCAGCGTATATTGTCACGGCAAGTGTTGATTATCTCGTTCTGAAAGGGAGTATTAATAAGTTAAATTAGTTTAATTTAAGTCCAAAGTTTGAGAATCCTTAAATCTGATAAATGTCATTTGGGCTAAGATCTAACAGAATTGCTTTCATATACTTCTGACTAATCATAGATGGAGGCTTAACAGCAAAGTAAATAGTAAACAAATTGCTTAAAGCTCTATTAAAGCTTAGCGTTTATAAACTTCCCTTGCTTAAATATTCCTTGATATATTATAGAAAAAGCTCAACAGAAATGTAAACATATACATTTATGTATAAAAGGTAACATATATTGATATATAGCGTAAAGTTTACTTAAAGCTTTGCCTAAAGCTCACTTAAAGCTTTGCCTAAAGCTCGCGCATAGCTAAGCTGCTCTTAGCTATCTTTAGGGACTTTTTTGGATACTTAAAACTTATTCCTTCATAGAAACTTATATAGAAAAAGTTTACTTAGAGATAAAAGCCTTTATCGTATTAAAATATTTTGAATGAGACTTTTAAACAAATGAATTAAATCCAATTAGACAGTTATATCATAAAGTTCCAACTGGAACAATGGTAAATAAGTGTTTTTGTATAAAAAGTATTCTAGATTTGTATCAATAATTCGATAGCATCTGTCTGGGTGGGGTATATACACTTCTAGACTAAATGTTTTTTCTTCTTTAGTAATATAAATGTTAGATTCACCCCATGCCAAAATTTGCATGCCCAGAATATAGTTTTCTAACCCATTTTATGCTCTTTCTTTCACATCTCCTAACCTTAAAAAAATCAATTTACTCTCTCTGGGACTTACATAATCCTCGGGTCGCAGCAGATGACAGCGTATCTTGAGGGCGCGCGTATCCTCGAGCCTGTCGCGGCTCTGTTGCAACAGGGAGCGCATCTCCTGTTCCCCATCCTCGGAATCATCGCCGCTCGACGAGGACGTCGCCGGTATCAGCTTGATGCACTTCTCCAGATTGCGCGACGAGCGTCTGCGCTCATCGGCGGTCACCGTGCGGCGACGTCGCGTCGAGGTGTCGCTCTCCGAGGTGCGACGCAGCAGCGACTGGGCCGAGTGGCTCATGCCGGCGCCGAACTCCAGTTTGCGGCCCACGGATTCATTCCGGGTAGCTGCTGGCAGCTGCTGGCTGGCCATCGCATGCTTGGGCGTCATCAGGGCCATGGCCGAGGAGGAAAGGTTCGCGGTGGTCGCCTGCTGCTGTTGCTGCTGCTCCTTCTGGGAGCTGATGGCCTCAGCCATGTCTGCAAGAATGGGGGATTAGCTTGGGATTAGGACTAGAGATTCGTGCGCTTACCTTGACACGACTTGCGTCGCACTTCGAGCGTCTTGCGTCGACGCTCGTACTGCAGCTCGAGGGCGCGCTGGCGACGGGCGTGGTCGACGCTGCTGCTGATCGTCTCCTGGGTGATGTGGAGTGCCTTCTGCTCGTGCTGCTGCAGCGAGTCCATGCGCGGCGGCGAAAACGAATCCAAATTGTTGGCCGCCGACAGCGAACTGCAGCAATCCGACTGCGAGTCAATGAAATTGCTGAAAGCCACAAAAAAACAAAATGCATATAAATTATATATAATCGGATTTTTGATGGGCGAACTATAAATAGTTGACGTCAAAGATTTCTTGGCACGCCTCCGTCGCGAGCACTCACCGATAGTCATCGCCGAATTCCAAGAGACGACGCGCTGCATCCGAATCAAAGCCCTCCGAATAGTTCTCCGAATTGTATTTCTCTTGATAGTTGTCCCAGGCTGTCTCCGAGATGCTGCTGTGATGCTCCTCAGTGCTCAACTCTATAGCAGAAAACCAGAAATACAGATCAGTTAGCAATGATTTAGTATGGGGGGTTCTTTTCTTTCGGGGGGGATTTTGTGGGGTGCAATTCGTGGTACCTTTTTGCCTGGGTACGGGCGTGCGTGCTTGTGAGAGAAAGATTTATACAATAGACAAAGAGTGTTAAAAAGATCTATGTTTGTGCCTCATGTGGCATATAAATATATTGAAACGATTTGAGAAAGGGTTTGAAGAAAACTTTATTTATAACAAGACTAAACTAATTTAGCTAAAAATAAGCAACATTTCCAAGCATTCTTTTTTTCTGCAAACGGACTCAATTTCCACCTATCTTTCGCCAGTGAAATTAGATTTGACTTAGTGGTTACGAAGTTCCTTATTATGAAAGATAAACAAATTCGCAACCGATCTGATGAGGATCATAGGGCTGGAGTTTCCGAACAGTGTGAAACATGTTTCAATATAATATTTATAAAGATCCTGAGGTATAAGTTCGAAAGGTTCGAACTTCGCCATTTTTCACACCAGAGATCTGCAGTCAGGAAACTGCAGTCAAAAATTCCTAGCTCAATCATCATCATCAATCATCAGTCAGGCTGAACAAGCAGAGTGATGTATATAGCTAGATGACTGTTAATTAAATTGTTTGCCCTTTAGCAAAGTTCTTTTTTAGAATTTAACTAATAATACCTCAATGATTAATAGAAACGTATGTTATGAAAAACAAAAATAAGATAAGGGACGGGTGAGAAAGATGACATCATGATCGAATGTATATTGTATATATTGTATATATATATCATTTATGCCAAGTGGGGAAGTGAGCACTCACATCGTTTCAATAACATTATAGCACACTCTGTTAAAGATAACCAGCCCAGTTTTGACCACCTTCCTAGAAGCCCTTCGTGTCGCCCTGCACTCACCTGCTTGCTGCTCATCCTCGTGCATGTAGTTGGAGAGTGCGGCGAGGGCGCCCAAGCGGATTTCGCTGGCCATCAAAGCGGCTGTGGTGAAGGAGCCTACGCGGAACTTGGGCACCATTAGCTGGGACTCGGCATCGGCTTCGGTGTGCGTGGGCTCGTCCGTCTTGGGGCTGCCCTTTTGTATGCTCAACAGTGCATTGGTGAACTCTTGCAGCTGCTGCGAGGACATCGACTCGCAGGACTTCATGAGCGTCTGTGTGAGATCGCCATGCGCCTCCGAGCCCGAGTCGGACTTCTTGCCCGCCGAGGCGGCGGACATGCGCTTCTTGCGGGCGCGGCGGCGCCGCAGCGAACCCTTGCTGTCCGCTTTGCGTGCCGCATTGCTGCCCGTGCCCGAGGAGGAGGCGGCACGAGCGCGTGGACCCGGCGACAAAGAGTCCAAAGCACTCTCGCTTATCGAATGGCTGGCCAGGCCGGGCGGCGAGCTCTGACCGACGGCGGCAATCGTTGTGGTCAGCTGTGCGGCATCGGTGGTCAGCTGCGACAGGCAGGAGACGGACCAGGGACGCTCCGACTTGCGACGCGTCTGCGGACGCTTGACGATCTTCACATTCAGGCTCTGATTGCTGCTGCCGTAGCCCAGGGGCGTGGCCGGCTGGCCAATCGGCTCGGCGGAGCCGCCAATGCGTTCCGTTGAATTGCCATACGAGTTGGTGCTCGTCTGCAGGCATGTGGCTATCGAGTCGGTGAAGCCCTCCGAGGAGTCCGAGTTGCCGCCACAAACGAGACCAGTTTGTGGCATGGAATCCGTTTCGCTGGCTTCGCCGGAGGCCTCGCAGTCATCCGGCTTGCTGGGCGCCTCAAGGGCGTGGCTGCGCGTCAACAGCTGCGGCGTCGAGGGCTGATGCTCCAGCCATTCCTGCAAAGAGTTAAGATTAGTTGGTGTATGTGTGTGGATTGTGGAGTGATTGTGGCATACCTCGACACGCTGCTTGATGGGACCGGGCATGGTCAGTTCGCGCTTCTTGACCGTCGAGGAGATTTTGATGATGGAATGTTTCTGCTTCGTTGGCGTCTTCAACGCTGCCTCCTGAGCGTCGCGCACCAAATGCTCCGCTTCGAGCACAAGCTGCTTGATTGAATCATGCGAGACCTTGCCCTTAAGAGAGAGGCGAAGAGAGAAGAGAGAAGGAGAGAGTTAGTTAATGAGCATGGCGAATCGTAGTGCTTGGGTCATTCTGCTCAAGTGACGCAGCCGAAGAAGAATTTAGTGTAAATTGAGGGCGTATGAGGAAGTGCAACAACAGTTGCAGCAGAGGCAGGCTGTGGGCAGCGAGTGAGAAAGAGAAAGGGAGAAACTTAACCAGATCATGGGCAGAGAGGGAGAGCGTGGGAGAAACATGACTAGAGCAGGGGCAAACTGTATGCAGCGAGTGAGAGAGAGGAACTTAACTAGAACAGGGGCAAGTTAAAAAGAGATAGAGAGAGAATGAGAGAAGGGGTTGAGAAACCGTACTTATCAGTTAGTTCTGCGAATTGAACCAGCGGGCTTCTCGCTTATCGCTCTCGATTGTTTAGCTCATTTTCTATTCATTCGCTTGGTTCATTTGTGCAGCTGCATTTTATTCATTATTATTCACTCGCATTCATAAATTTTCAGCAAAACATTCACATGATTTGCTTTTTAGCTTATCTTTATTTCTATTTGCATTTTCTTTTTTTCTCCTTTCTTAAACTTTCTTATCTTTTTGTGTTCTGTCTTAACGCGTCAATCAAGTGGATCGAGCGGAGTTTGCTGTTTTTTTTTTGTGTGTTTCAAGGCCTTGCCAAATTGGTGTTTACCCAAATGTGATGTCATTTTGCATACCCTGTAATTGGGTTCTAGAGAAAGTTGTATGTGGAGCCAGGTATTTAGGCACATGAAAGTCTTTGAAGTTTTTTTCCAGGCCATATATTTATCAATATAGAACACAAGTTGTTAGTTTAACAATCGATAGTTGAAAATTAATCGATAGTTGCAAATAAATCGAATAAGAAACTTCTTTTTTAAAACTCGACTTTCTTTTGGAGTGCAAAGCTAAATTCTATTGAAATTTTTCTTTTACAGTGAACGATTTATTTTTATAGCTTTTGCTGATGCATAAAATATCGATTTATCGATATATTCATTTAAAGTAATTTCTATTGATCAATAGGACTGTTAAAAGTATAGTTCATATGGTTAAATCGATTGGTTATGGTTTATATTTAACATATATTTCATGTTTATCTAACTCTTACAGTTAACGCCAGATTCTTCTCTGAAGTATTCTCTACTCGATATCAATACATCAAAAAGCTACCCATAAAACGTCTTATAGGATGGTTGACAGTCAAAAGCACAGCCATTTGATTTATATTCTATTTACTCAGTTGCATTTTAATATTAGAATCAATAAAAAAGGGTTGAAAAATAAATGCTGAAAGACCGACAACAGCTGTTGTTTGTCCATAAACAAAAAAAAACTTTTCTTAACAAATCCAAGCGTAAATTTGACGAAATCAATTTGATTGTTCAACCAATTAGAACCCTGTAAGACTGACAAACAGAAAGACAAAAAATCAGCGAAGCGTTAAAAATGTTTCGATTGTTTTCATGTTTCTCCCTTCTTCTAAATATTACAAAACTGTTGCCTCTCGAAAACGAACGCTAACGCTAACCTTTTGACAAAAAGGCATTAAAACTAAATGGTTAATTGCAAATTGTGTTGCACAATTGAACAATTCCAAGGTAGATTTGGCTTTTCAGTGTCATAAAGTGAGTCAGACGATGCCGTCGGCTGTCGAACAGTGCCTGCCAAAATTCAACTTCATGTAGATACACGTAACATGTATATCTGAAGTTAATTTTTATCGCACTTTTTATTTTTGCAGAAAGTTTAGCTCTGGCTGTGTTGAACACATGCTTCAATTTTATTGCTAATCTTTGGCTTAATTTAATTAACAGTTTCCTGTGGACACGCAGCCAGTTTGAGCTGCACTGTGAGTCTCAAACTGCGTGCAGCACAACAAACAACACACACACAAACGGAAACAATTTTCCCAAATGTGCAAATGTTCAACGTTTTACGAAGTTGCTGCAGTTGTTGCAGTTGTTGCTGCTGCTGTCGAACTCGAGTCGGGCATAAAAAACAAAGCAACAACAATTGAAAGGCCTTTGCGATTGGGCGTTTGTGATAATTAAAGGCAATTATATGAGTTTGGCTTTTTGCTTAGCCATTGGCCAATTAACTTAAACTGGAAACTTTAACCACTCGACTAGTGCTGGGAAATGAGCAAATGTCGTGCGAGCGAGTGTCACGATAGTTATGCGATAGTTGTTGGTGCTCAAGCTATTTGGCAAGTTTTAAGCAACAAGATCGGTTTGACTTTAGTTAAAGTTTATAGTTTTCTTCATTGCGATAGGTAGACGATATTTATACAATAGTTTTAGGTGTCTATTTAATAAATTTATCAACGAAATCGTTTGGATAGGCCGTGAAAAAAGTTACGTCTTTCATATAGAAACATTATTAAGGAAGAATGCGAAACCTGATTAATTAAAATCTCCAGTTTTCTTGTGGGCGAAGTTGCCACGATAGTTGTGCGATAGTTTTATGGCGCTTATAAAAAAACTATAATATGTTAGTTTAAAACAGCAAGTTCTCAATGAGTTTAGCTGCAGTTTATAGATTTAGTAAACATTTGATTTAAAATAAATTCTCACGATAGTTAAGCGATACTTTTTGGCATGCTCGTATACTCTACAGCGGTCACATAGTCACTTTTGATAAGAAACTTCATAAATTTAGCTCATAAATATTTATAAATGCCTGAATAAAGTTCAACTCTACACTGTTTTATTTTCTCTCACTTCCTATGCGATAGCTAAACGATAGTTGTGCGATAGTCTTTAGCTTGGCGCCCAAAAACTTGTGGGCAACAAATTCATATAATAACACGAGCAAATATTCATGGACTTACTGGAGTTCAAGTTTCTGCAGTTTTCTTTTGGTTCCGGCTGCTCACGCGCCCATCTCTAGTGCAGCCAGAGGCTAAACAGTGGCTGACAAACTGTTGAAATGTCTATGGACAGCTTTAAGTTTTTGTTTTTGGGGCCTTGACAATCGTCGTGGTTCTTTTTTTTTTGTCTTTTGCCAATTTAATTGCACTGCGGCACGCACGCAAATCGCGAAATTTAATCGCGAATGAGTGTGCGCAGTTTGACAGGCACTGTGCGCGCTTAATTACACACTATTTTGTTTGTTTTTCTTTTGGTTTAGCAAAATGCAAATTACGCGAAAAGCGAACAATAACAACAAGTTTAAACTAACAATAATAATAACAATAACAATGCCAAATGCTGCTTTCTATTGTTTGTGTATCTTTTGTTACAGTGTATCTGTGCAACTGTATCTGTATCTTTTGTATCTGTAGCTGTAGCTGCTACAACCGGCGGCGACAACTGCGCGAAACGTACTGAAAGTTCGCTTTGCGAATTCAAATACAATCGAAGATTTTGATAATGGCACCACGGTGCGGAGCACAGTGCACAGCCGATAAGATAAACGCCGTCAAAATGTATCGAACAATTTCAGTTTGCCCCGTCATCGAGCTATCGAGATTGTCATCGATTTTCCTACTGCGCCTACTCGACGTACTCGTTGATTTGTTTTAATATCTATTATATATATTTACTTTGCTTTCTGTTAATTTTGTTAACAAGTCAATTGAGAGCTCGTTTTATTTCAGCGACATTCGAGTGCGTTGCGATAAGATAAGATTTGCCATATTATATGAATTTTTAGCTCGATTTGATTTTCAAATGGTCGCAGCGAACGTCATCGATGTTTATCAGGTTATCAGCTCAGCTAGGCAAACACACAGATTTGCATTGCGAAATGCATAAATTAACAAAAATAAAAACAAAATCAACTAAAAAATGGCGAAATGCGAAATTTGTCAATATTAATCAAAGCGACGCGAATTTCACTCTCAATAAATCAGCGCACGCAACGCAGACTTTGGGCCGGAGACTCTCCGGAGCTGGTACTGCCCTCGGGTGGTTGACAGTGAAAACTGCGTGCGACAGACTTGAGCCTGGGGGGGTTCAACTTGTGCTGCAATCGACTTGTCAGCGACAAATGCAAATGACGCACACACAAGAGCAACAGCCAACAGCCATGAGCAACATGTTGCTGGTATTGCCGATGTTTCCGATCGTCTGGCCAAATAAAAGTGAGAGTTGGATAACAGAAAACCAGACATTGCTCATGTCCAGCCAGTTAATAATTGCTTCCATAACAGCCAAAAGGGTAATCGTCCAGTGCTTAACCAGACTAAGCTTACATGCTATTTTGAGAATCGCAAAGAAAGGCGAACATAAATGCATGAGCATATGGCATTCATGTGAGCGTTAGCCAATCTTACTTGTCAATTATAAGCGAAAGATACTTTTAGAATTCTATTTACTTTCAAAATAAAGATGAATATATTTTTAATGTACTTGAATTTTATCATCTGAGTCAATTTTCTTTCAGTTTAAGAATTTAATTTGGTTAATGCGAAATGTAATTATACGAATAGTTCTTCACCCTAGAATGATCAGAGAGCGGCTTGCAACTTATTTAAAATATTAGATACCAGATGCCTATCATTAAAATATTTGCAAATCGCCGAGAAAGGCGTTAAAAGCTGTTTTAGCTTGTTTAAAGCTGTTTTAGGCGTACCCAAAACATTTCTAATCATTTGTTAAAAAAAATTCATGTTTTCAGTATTATAAGAAAAAGTTTTGATTATCAAGAGATTTTTAAAATTGTTGCCAATTTCCAGACCAAGTTATTCGCCAATTGTGGCCGCTCACATGCTTTCATTTCGCCAAGACTCGGCCTGTTGATTTCCACCCGCTGATTTTCACAAATAACTTCAGCGAATTTGTCTCAAATTACAAAGATGCTCGTTTACAGCCCATTACACGCGGCAACTTGTCATTGGACATGTTTGGGGGACATGTTTACCAGCCAAATGACACGAAAAAGCCACAAAAAGAGCTTAGAGAAATTTAAGGCGAATCCACACACACACACACACACACACACACACACACACACACACACACACACGCACACACTCAGATACACGCATTATCGGACCACCGGCAAAGTAGTTCGATTGAATCGATGGATCGATCGATACTCGCAACTCGTGTGCATTTCAAGCGAAACTGAAACCATGAGAGCCCAGCCAAACAACAAAGAGGAGCCGGCCTGTTATACATACATATAACCGAGGCCCCAGCTCTGGGCAGGCTCAGCTTTGCTCTCGTCTCTTGATCATGGACACGGTTGTGCGAACGTGCGACACGCAATGTGTCCAAGTCGTTGGCTGCCACACAAGATGACAAATTGCAAAGTACCGTGAATTTTCGTATTGCATTCATGAAAGGGAAAATGCAGCAGTTGTGGGGGCAGTGTACACTGAGAAAAACTATCGACTGCTTGTATGAAGGTGCAGGTATAAATGGAAGAGGTCGTAGATCTCAACATCATATTATTTGATAAAATATATAATTTGAATTGCTTCAATTTCAAGCCCAAAAGTAAGTCGACTATATTTTTCTCAGTGTTGATCTTTTATAAATCAAAATAACTTTTGTCAGCGTGGCAACCAAGAGAAAGCAGACTAGAAGACATTGCTCAAGCTGTCACTGGACATAGATGAAGCGCAGGAAATGTTTCCGCTTCCTTTGCGCAAAGAGGGAGAAAGAGAGATCAACAGAGAGAGAGAGAGAGAGAGAGAGGGGTGGAGAGAGGGGAAGAGACTTACCTTTGCTGGCGACATAGTCGCATTGCTGCTGCTCGCCTGCGATTTGGCCGACTTGGCGGACTTGGCCGGCGAGCGGGGTGGCAAACGATTGCCACCATTCTGTTGAGCATTCGGAACGGGATTTCCATTGCTGCAGTTGCTCATCTCCGTGGGCCAAACGCTGATGTTGCAGATGTCGGCGCGGCTATAAAAGCTGCTGTTGTTGTTGTTGTTGTTGTTGTTGTGGCACATAGACTGCAGCTGGGGGTAAGAAGGAAAAAGGCAAACCGAAGCTTGCTTTAATTAAAAATGCCAAGAAAAGCGTTTACTTAAAAGCGAATGCCTTCTGTCTCATAATCAATCAGCTGGCCGCACAGCCATTTCCTGCTGGAGCATTTTCGTGGATGCATGGCTCTATTACAATGTGGCTGCCACCAATTCCCATAAATCTAGCCCGGTCGAACGTGTCCTCTGTCCTCGCTAACTCGCTGTCGCTGTCGTCCCTTTCAATTGAACAAACTGCCAACTTTTTTTTTTTTATACCCTGTACCGACTAAAGGGGTATATGGCAGCTGTGCTCTTGTGTATAACAGGCAGAAGCAATAAATTATATAAAAGTGAGATGATTTTTAAATGTAAATACAAGAGTCTAGCCCTTTTATCGATAATTCCATATATTTCCATGTTATCGATAAATATCGATTTTGAGGAATGCTTTTTCAAACATATTTCAAAGACTTTAAGTACTGGATACACCTAATTGGGGACCTAAAATTTCGTCTACTAATCACGAAACAAGATAGTTTTATTTCTTTTTGGATAGTTTTATTTCTCCTCTCAAAATAGGCATAGTCGGTAATAGGCTTGATTTTTAGTACACACACACATTTCAGTGTCATCTTCAAGTCTTGAAAACTTCAGAAACATGAAATTTTAGTTTAAAAGTTTCCATAAACCGTTGCGAGGTATCTTCTAGTCGGTCAGTTGCAACTAGAGCACTCTTAGTCGCCTTTTTTTGTGTGCCGCAATGAAGAAATAAATCACACGTTTTTAGTTAATTTCGTACTTTCCCATTTTTGACGTGCGCTGCTCAGTTTTTCCTGGACTATCGCCAGCTCTGTCGACCTGTCTGTCAGTCAGTCAGGCAGTTAGAGGAGGCAGGCAGCAGCCCAGCAGCAGCAGCAGTCGGGAGTCGATAGTTTTGGCATCAATTTTGAATGGCAGCTGGTGCTGCTGCTGCTGCTGCCGGGACGGGACGGGAGTCGGTGGCAGTTGGTGCATGATTCGCTTTCATTAACCCAACTGCTTAATCATCAGGTGCACGGGAAAAGCAAAGCAGGCAGGCGGCAGTAGGAAAAAGAGGCGGTAGCCATTTATTGAAAAGGTGCCCCCTCTCGCAGCCAGGCTCACCTTTTCGGCTGCTTGGTATTGGGCTAATGGCAAACAAAGTTGCAACAAAGTCCAACAAAGCAACTTTATTGACACAAGTCAGAGACTTGCCAGACAGAGTCAGCGATCGAATCGAAATCGAATGCAACACAAGTGGAGACTCAAGAGTCCAAGACTCGCAAAACTCGAGACTTGATGGCTCAAGACTCAAGACTCAAGGTACCCCGTGCGGCGAACTGTGGGAATCTGTGTGGCATACTGCAAGCTGTCTGCAACAGACTTTGTAGCATGTCTGTGATTTGTATTTGTGAATTTTGCGATTTGCGGTCTATAAATGGTAGGGCTCAAAACACTCGAAGAGTTCTCAGCGCATGTTCGGACATGTTGCTTATTAGCTGATATATCTGGCAGACTATTAAGAAATAATGCAAATGGAAATAAGCAACGGATGAGAGATTTAACTCATAATATTCTCTTGTTATGCTAATGATCACATTATGCAACTTTTGACAATCAGTTAGGCTTAAGGTATTCCCTAGCTAGGCAGCTGCAAGAGTTATTGAGAAGTCTTTCGAATAAAAGGCGTTTGCAATGTGAGCGTGGCGCTATCAAGGCTGTGCTTCACTATCGATGGTTAAAGTCCTAAAATATTGATTAAAAATTATCGATAGTCTTTGTACACACTACGCTGCCAAAGGAAGCCTCTCCATGGCTTTGTTACAGCTGTCAATTTATAAGGGTTCATTGGAAGCCTCTCTAGAGTTCTCTCATTTCCAACTTTATCATATTATCTAAAGCTCTTATCTTAAATCTAGGCTTCGCTTAGTCTTTCTCCCAAATCTGATGCATTGATAGATAGGTCTTTCACAGGTAGCCCTAGCTATATCTTTCTCTGCGCCTCCAATATCAGCCAAAATAGATTCAGTTAAGTTTAAAGGTTTCAATGTTGATAACATTATCTCCAATGACACTTGACTCGCACTCACCTGTGCTGCATTTCCATTTGCATTATCAGCAACAGTTGCCTCATCAGCGCTCTCCAGATTTGCGCCCATTTTCAGCAGTTGCTGTTGCTGTTTAGAGTCCAAGCGCGACTGTTGCTGTTGCTTGTGATTATTGTTATTGTTGTTGGCATTCAGCTGATGTTGTTGCTGTTGCTGCTGCTGCTGAGTGCTGCTGTTGTTGTTGTCGCTGTCGCTGTGCAGTTGTTTGTAGCAATTGTTGCTAATGATGTGTCTTGTGTTGGTGCTGCTGCTGCCATCGCTGGCGCTGCCATTGCAGATTTGCAACTGAATGTCCATGTCGACAGCGCTGCGCTGCATTTGGGTAACCCGCGACGTGGCCGAGGTCTCCGTATGGACACCGTTCGAATTGGACGAGGAGCAGGCGCTGCTGCTGTCGTAGTTGCTGCTGTTGCCAGTGCTGGCAGTTGCAATTGCAACAACAGCAGTTGCTGTTGCTGTTGCTGTTGTCGATGTGGTCACCAGCGTCTCCTTGTTCTCCTTATCAGAGTCGTCGCTGGGCGCAGCGCTGACTCCTGCAACGGCGCCAGAGGTTGTCGACGAGATGGCAGCCGACTGCAGACCATCGACTGCGGATGTTGCTGCTACAGTTGTTGTTGTTGTTGTTGATACTGCTGCTGTTGCTGTGTAGAGCCAACCTTCGTCGTCGTCATCCGATGAGGCATCAGCCGATTTTAGTATCTAGAGTTTGTCGGAAGGTTAAACGAAAAAAAAACGTTAGTATGGAAAATGAAAATCAAGCAAAAGCTGTGTGGGCCCACGTCACAGTCGCAGTCGCAGGCTGTGCCTGTGCTTGCAATGCCAATGCCCAGCCAGATGAAGATGAAGTAGTAGAAAATGAAGTTTAATTAGCGTTACTTGCGCAAAATGGCAAATTGTAACTTGTAGACACAACAGCAACAACAATTGTAGCTACAAATTGCTGCTGCTGTGGCTGCGACTGCGCATGAGTGGCAAAAATCTTTTGAGTTCGTCTGAAATGCCGGTTGCCAACGCGGCTGCCTCTGCTGGCCTGGCCTGGCCTGGCCATGGCCCGACTGGCTGGAGGAGTTGCCGCCGTGCCGCCCTCAACCAAATGGTTGTCAGTTGCTGTCGCCTTTGCTGCTGCTGCTGCTGCTGCTGTAGCTGCTGCTGCTGCTGCTGCTGTTGTTTTCACTGTTTGCAATTTATATTAATGTTGCGACGTTGCATTCGGATTGTCTTGGCGACCTTAGGCTTTGCATGCAGCCAAGGCACACTCATCACTTGGGTGTCGGAGGAGCAAACAGCAACAACAACAACAACAACAACCACAGCAACATCAGTAGGAGCAGCAGCAGCAGCAGGTTGAGCAGCTTTAACGACAGCTAGCTTGTCATTAAAATATGTAAATTGTGCTTAAAATATTCCTTTTACTCAATAAGTCAACATTTTTAACGCAAACGAATCTAATTTGAGGTGCTAATGTAAAAATCTCTAGTACAATCTCAAGTACACATTCAGATATTTCAAATACCTTCTATTAAAAAATACGCTCAACAGTACTAAGAATAAGTAAGAGTGCACGTGGCGGGAGTACCCGACTTGGAGATACCCTAAGCCCAGCTGCCTTTGTCTTCTTTACAATGGTGATATCCTTAAAATAAATTATTTATAATCTGTCAAGAATTTATATACTTTATGAGGTCGTATCATCTTCGACCATCTGCCCGTTACAAACCTCAGCACAATTCAATATACCCTTTTTACAAATTTTCAATAGATTCGGCATTTAATTAATACTAGCTACTATATCCTCCGGCTAACACATCACAGACATCTATACTCTAGAGGCTCAACTTCTAACCAGGTACCTTCATTTTGTAGTCGCCTCAAGCACTAGGTCATTTGGATAAAAATCAATTTATCAATTGTTCATTTCTTTTAGATCTGAGCTTATTTTGACCTGCTATTGAAAATTCATCAAATCTAAGAAAAGCTCTCTTACTTTCCTTATGAACTGTGAGCTGAAGTTCATGGAACCACTTTTGACCAGGAAATCGATTCATTAACATAAACGGAACTAGTTATATTTGGCTGTTTGGGCGGAGAGCTGAAGAACGGCTGACCTCTGGACATGGATCGAGCCCCAGGTGCAGGTTGTCTGCTTTTGAACTCTAGCTTGATGTTCGTACGCACAAAAGTCGTTTAATGATTAATGATGTGGCATTATGACTACCAGATAATGGGCAGCAAAGTTAATTAAGAAATTGTTAGGCATGCCAAAGATTATACGAAATATAGATACATATATGGTTAGTCAAGTATGTTTTTGTTTAGTGAAAAATGCAAATAACTTAACAGATGCAAAAGACATGCAAATTGAAGCGCATTAGGCATGGGTTCAAGCAACGCTCAGGGTTGCTAATCGCGCACAATCAAGCGTGCGGCGATTGTCGATAGGTTTCCGATAACCGCGACGAATTCGGCATATACGAAGACAGACCCAACGCACCAACAGTTATAGAGAACCGGTCACCGGTCACCACCTGGTTGATAACGGTACTTACTTCGCTGGGTAGACGAGCTTCCCCCTCGCCGGCAGCATCGGTGCCAGCGGTGCCGCTCGTCTCATTGTCCGTATCCAAATGCTTAAAGTAGAAGATGGCGCAATTCTTGGACTTGCGATTGGAACGATTGAACTTGGAGGTGTCATTGTGATGGCCGCGATGTGTTGCCGCCTTTCTCAGCACCGTTGGCGACTTGTTCAGCTCGTGTCCGTGTCCGTGACCGAGTCCATGTCCGTGGCCATGGCCATTATGATGACTATGATTATGGGTATTGGGCGTGATTACGGCCACGGCAATGCTCTTTGGCTTGACGCCGTTGTGGCACTGTGGCGGCAACATTTTGACGTTGCCGTGTCGCGTCTGCAACAGCGACAAATTGGCCAAATTGGGCGTGGAGCTGCTGCTGTTGTTGCTGCTGCTGGCCTGCGACATGTCTAGCACATGACCCACTGTCAGTTGATGGTGGTGCAGCTGTGTGCTGTGCGTAATGATGGGCAGCACCACACGTCGCTGATTGATGAGTAGGCTGCTGCCACCGCCACCACCAGCGCCGCCTCTTCGCAATTGCTGCACCTGCTCCAGATCGCTGCTCTCGGAGTCGGCCTCGAAGTCGGTGAGCGTGGCTGCTGCGGCGGGTGAGTTGCTGTGACTGTGACTGAGATGATTTGTGATTTTGGATGGACGCCAGGCGCGTTTGGCAATCACAAAATCAACAACGTCTGCCTCGTCGTCGTCCTCCTCCTCTGGCTCCTCGTCGGCCTCGTCACCAGGCTGCGAGTTGCGGCGGTGGAACAAAGTTTGGTTAGGCAAATTGCAGTTGCAGGCAGTTAAGGGGTCAAAGGTTCACGCAAACACACGCACACATTAACAAAACAACAAATTTACATGCTGCTGCAGTGCTGCCAACTCGGGCGGATTTTTTTTAGGTTTATATCGAATTGGTAGCTTCTTTGGCCAGTTGCAAGAAACTTGAGTGCGTTTGTTTTATGTTTTAATTGGTATATAGAGGGATAGGCACAGAGTTGACTGTAGCTTAGACAAAGGCCTCGAATAGTGCTGCCAATTTTTAGCTACTCACAGAATTGCCAGTGCTGTAAAAGGCATTAATGCAGTGCTGCCTTGGGTGGAATATTTGTTTTTACAGCTATTGGCTATTTTTTTCTCGAGTTATTTTATTCAATTTGAAATTGGCTCAAAAAGTTGCCAGTGCTGGCCAACTCGTGCAGAATACTAGGAATCATCTCACAAACGGACCATTATTAGCTAGTTGGTAGTTCTCAAGTTTCTTTGCTTGAATTTCGACTGGGGATTTGGGTTGTGGGGCTTTTTAAAGTTGACAAAACTGTTTTGGGCATGCAATACAGTGCTGCCAACTCGGGTATCTGGGGGGTCATATCGAAAAGGTAGCTTCATTAGCAAGTTTAAGTTCTTAACTGCTTTTGTTCAATTTTGAAGGAATAACAGGTCGAGGGTTAGGTTATTAGGCTCAAAGAAAAAGTTGACAATACTGTAGAAGGCATGCAGTATTCTAACTAGCAATAGCAATAACAACAACAACAGCTACATACAAGAACAACAACAACAACAATACAAAGAGAACGCGCGCACAAATTTGGCATATATGCAAATGTATTTCATTTACTTTACCTTTTGGGTTGCGATACAATCGCGTGACTGATCCTCGGCCTGAACGTTGGCGGCAACAATCTCTGTGGCAGTTAGCTGACAACGTTGCAACAGCTCCGTCGAGTTGCGACTCGGCGCACAACCACTCTCGCACTCCAAGTCCAAATCGGAGACAACCTCGTTCAGATCGTCCTCGGTGGCAGCGTCGCCGTCGCCGTCGCCTTCGCCCTCGTAACCAAATGAATCGTCTTCGGTATCGTCGTCGTCATCCAAGCCGTTCTATGAGATGAGAAAGAAGTAGAGAAGTTTATGAATATGGGATACCAGTGAGAGAAGAGTAGAGAGTAGGAGAACAATTATTATGTAGCCTCATTTGGTTTCCTTTAAGTAAATATAATTTAAGCTAGCAGAAATTTAACTGATAAAGTCTGTAATAAAACCCATTTACAGTGTATGCCAAAGCGGCAGCAACTCGCATGTCTTATTGCCAGTAGTTTATTACTGTGGCAATATGAATTTCAGCTTTTAATTGGCCAACTTGATTTGGATCTGAGGAAAGCATAAATATTGCTTAACCGCGTTGGTCAGTCGCATTTTCACAATTTTCACACATTTCCAACACAATTTCCCATCACGTAACGAGGCGCGAGAGTTTCCTTCTTCACATATGTTATAATTGCTTTCAATTGCGCCCGGGCCAAGAGCCAGACAAACAGACATGAAATAAAAAGAAACAACACGACAAACGGACCAACAGTTAGCTTAGCCAGACAGATGACAGATAATCCACCAAAAAAAAAAAAAGAAGGTGGAGGAAAACCAAGGCGTATGTGGGTGGCAGTGGGTGGGGTACTCATCTCATGCGGGGGCAGACCTTGACGCCCCTTAAAACATGAAACATGAAAAGCACAACAAGTGCTCAACATTTTGGAAAGCAACCTCATAGCTGGCAGCTTAACCTCAGTTGACCTTGGCGCGCCCTTACACTCTGCTCGCTGTTACATTAATCCATAAAGTTTGCTGCTTTGCAGCTCATAAAAAATTTGGTAAAACTAATTATTAGCTCAGCCAATTGAACATTTATGAATTTTTTTTAACACTTGCCACATGTTCAACAAGTTTATTTCTTTGGCTTTCTGCGGATTTGCGTAATCTTGAGTGTAGTCTCTGCTGGGCCATAGGAATTTCATGTTAACGAGGCCTTCTGAAGGTCAGGCAACAATATTAAATGCTTTTCTTCTAAGAGTCAGCTATATTTGGAACTCTTGCCGCATCTAAACAAGAAAGAATGGCTAGAAATTAGTTGCCGAAGATGCAATACCCTTCTGAACTTTTTCACCCTCACAACTTGGTCAAAACTCAACCGATTTCATAACGTTTTGCTTTTTGTTTGTGTTGTAGATCTAGATCATCTCAATCTAACAACATCATTCTGGGTCAAAATTCAAGTAAAACTGTTTCCCCTTAAATATCCTATATAGACACAGGTCAAAATTTCCCAGAATAGATATACCCTATTGTTTCCTAGATTTTTCCTTCTATCTGCAATATATGCTTTCATCATATCCATTGGCCATAGTTACAGGGCATATATAGAGACATGATTAATAGAGTATTGGCAGCTCTCAGACACTTTCGAGGCGCCTTTTGATTGGTTTGTTTACAGTTTTTCCAACACAGAGTTTTCCTTTGAAACACACACAGCAGGTGTAATTGGGCCAGACAAACAAAGTCGGCCCAAGTTGGAAAATTCTAAATGGTTTTCACATGGACACTAGAGCACACATCAATTTAATGATAAACAAATATGAGAAATCAACTTGTAAACACTTTCTATAAATTAGCATAACACCCGCATTTTGTAAGCTGGAGATCTTAACTAGATGGGCGAAAGGCTAAGCCAATAAAAATCAATGACAAGCTAAAGATAACAGTTAAACCTCTTCTTTTTTCATTTTTCTTTGAGTTCACTTCAACTTCTCTCTGTTGCTTCTCTCTGACTTTGACTCTTTTGTTGCGCTGCTGCCCACAGTTTCTCGGTGCTACAATTTATGGACTTATTATGCAAAATGCATTTGCCAGGCCGAAGGCACGGATAAAATCAAAAGGTGGCAACGCCTGCCAACAACGCCCGGTTGTTGTCGTTGTTGTTGTTGTTGTTGTTGCTGGCGGTTGTTTCCTTTGTTGCCTCTGTCTGCCTGCTTTTTTATTTTAGTTGGAAATTAAGTTCAAGTTTATCGCAACGCACTTCACGCGAAACGACGACTTGCTGCATGGGGAGGGCGTTGGGGAAGGGAGGGGGCGTGGCACTGCAGTTGGACACGTGACGTTGTGTTGTCGTGTTGCCAGCTTAACACCTCATTTGCAGGCAACTTTGGAGCTGAGCTTGGGCTCTTGCTAAACTATCATTAGGGGCTTGCGATAAGCATCTGCCACGTACAGTGAAGCCTGAACAACAACAACACGCAATCTCTCGCTCTGTCACAATTCTCATGTCCATTTCTCATTTCTGTTCTTGCAACTTCCAGAGAACTTTAGTTTGTTGCACGAAAAAACAGCTCGAAATGTTGTGTACTCCAAAATCCGATTACTCGATAAGTCTTTGGGGTACTGTAAAATGCGTGCGTGTGTCTGGGAAAATTTACCAGAGTGTTTTTCCATGTTGTTTGCTTTAGCTACCGTTTTTCTCCATACACATACATATGTACATATTTTATGGCCTCTTTGTTGTCGAAATTATGAATTTCTCACACGCCAACATTTAATTATCACTAAACGCTTTCATGTCATCGATGTGATGGATACCTCTATTAACATACAAGTCTCCTCGGGGGCGTGTAATTGTCGTGCAATAAAATAAGAAGAAAAAAAAACGTGAGCTGCAACTGGAAATTGTTTCTAGTATAGTGCATGACACGTTTAAGAGGCAAACATAGGAAAATTATAGCTGACGGAGCTCAGTTAAAAGGTATTTTATAAAAAACTCTAGAAATAATGCACTCTAGAAAATTAAGTGTTCATAAATGAGCTTGGGCATGAATTTAAAGAACAATTAAAATGTTGGTAGAATTATTTTATCCATTATTAGCTTAAGTCCAAAGTAGTTTCATATTTCCTGATATGTAATATCATAAGCAGAACTAGTTTATATTTTCGATTATATATTTAAAAGAAGACAGTTAAAACTTGTTCAAACTCCTGTAGAAAGGATATCAGGTTATTTAAAGAAACTTTTCATCCATCCCAAATATTCATAATATAATGATAATGAACAATTGAGTTAATTTAGATACGATTTCGTACGCTTTGACAATTCATATTATTTTCAAACTCCAAAACCTTTACTCAAATGCAGTTTTGTATAAGCCCAACTGTTTTTTGCACAGTGTATAGTCATATTTAAACTAGATTTCATATGCGATATGCATTTTTCAAGGTTTTTACGAGGTTTTCTTGTAGCTGGCCAATGGGATTATGTGACATTTATAAATAAATGTCAGCTGTGTCCAGCTTACAATCAGATATTTTGTTTTTCCACATAAATCTTTTGATATCCGTACAGATCTGACCGAACGCTTCAACAATTAAGTAATTACCAAGATTTGCAATGGAATTTAAATTTATTTAAAAGTGTCAATTGCAACAACGAACGCCATGCAAATGTCTGCAAAGCGCGACAATATTGCAGACATGAGCAGCAGCAGCCGTGACAACAGCAACAGCAACAGCAACAACAACAACAGCAACAGCAACAACAGCAATTGCCATGACAACAGCAAAAGCGTTGACAACCCGCAGCAACATGAAAACTTCCAAGTCATATGAAAGCAAAAGCAACAACAGCAACAATAACAACTGGCAACATGCAAAGCTTTTTGCCCCACAACCTCGCTGCAAAGTATGCGGTGACAACAGCAGCACCCGCTGCTGCAGCAACAATATTATTACTGGCATTGCTGCAGCTGCTGTTGTTGTTGTTGTTGTTGCACAAAACATTTCCTGGTGCTGCAGCAACAGCAGCGACAGCAGCAACTGCAATGCCCACAATTTAGCGCAACTATTACAAATCGCATTAGACGCTAAATTTAGCAAAGTCTTAGTCAAAGCTACGTTGGTCCCCGCAGCAACAACTGCAACGGCAGCAACATTGTTAGAATGGCGACAATATTTTAGCACAATTTGCTGAGTAGGTCTCTGGCAATTTCTTCTCTGGCCTCTGTCATGTTGACAGCGCCCTTATTGGCAACATGTTGCTGCAACACGCAAGTGTGCGTGGGCGTGCTACACACATGTTGCTGGCCCACGCACAGCGGCAATTGCTCATAACTTTGCAGGTTGTTGCTGTGTTGGGCTGGCAGCAACATTTGAGTTTAAGGTGTTGCTATGATTAATGGCAAATGCAGAGATATTTGTATGTTGCAGCCTGTGACAATTGCAGCCCATAAAATAGATAAATAGACAAGCCAGAGACAGACAGCCAGAGAGACAGACAGACAGACAGACAGACAGTCGAACAATGCAAACAAAGGCCGCAATTTGACATTTGGCAAATGTCAATATGCCATAAATGCAACAAGGGAAATATCATTGCAGGAAATTGCAACAAAAAACAAAGTAAGAAGAATTAGCTGCGGGTTGCGGAATGATTAAATACCCTAGCTGGCGCTTATGTCTTTGAATGTAATACATTATAGTATTTCCTTCTTTGACACAATGACTTTTTTAAAGCTACACAATTGGCGGCTTTACGATATCGTACTTCGATATTGATTAGTTATTGCCAAGACAAGAAAAACACTTTCAAGTGATTGTTCTCATGGCAGCATTATGATTGATTAATATTTTCCTCATATATAGGAAACTTAGTGAAGATCGTAAATGCCAAATTAAGTCAAGAAATCTTTTAAAAAAAGTGTTATTCATACAAGAGCTTAATGCTCTATTGATAATTTCAATCTGATTTGGCAGACTCTCTCATATATACGGCCAACCGCATATAGACTGATCAAAAAAGTAAAGTTGAATTAAGTTTTGAATGTTCTCAGAGTTGGCTTCTGACTGAAAGAAGATGGACATATTCATATCGATATGTCTGTTGATGCAGATCATATGAATATATCATGTACATGTGAATAAACTCTATTAAGCGATCTTCAGATAATGTTTGTCCTCTCAAGAGAAGTGTTCGCCTAATAGAGGTAAACATGGTAAGGCCTCATTCATAATGGTTTAAGAAGTATCGCCTAATAGGAGTTTGCGTTAGAAGAGTTTTAACATATAACATATATATCTTATATGTATACACACGGCTTGAAAATTCTTTCACAATCCGTTGCACACCTTGCCAAAAGTCTATGATACCCTCTGCTAGAGTATAACGAGGCGCGTTCCAATCGAAGATGTCTCTGTCTGCGCCATTGTTTTTGTGGCCTGTTGCATTGCCCGCTGATTTATGTGTGTGTGTGTGTGAGTGTGTGTGTATCGGAGTGTGTTGTGTGGGTTAGTCTGCGCCACATGACGCGTTGACAACATCAAACACTGCAGCAACATGTTGCTGTTGTTGTTGTTGCTGCTGTGTTCCCATTGCTATGTGGCGGCATTTTGTTGTTTACATTTGGCTTCATTTCTCTCCTCAATTGCTTTGTGCATTGTAATTTCCCATTGATTACATTGTGGCCACATCTCGTTTGACTTGTGCTCGTCTTTCTTCCGTCCAGTTGTTCGATTATAGGAATTGGAAGTCGTCTGTTTAACAGCTGCTGCCACAATGAAGCAATTTGGCCATGTTGCTGCCGCTGCTTTTACTTGTTTTGTTATTATTCTGAGCTCTGTTTTTTATTGCATTCATCCGCCTAGTTTGCATGCGGGGTGCCTCGGCCCCTAGGAGGGAGGGATCTCGCATTGTTTGTTTTTGCAATTAATCATTTGCGGAGAAAAGTTGGAATTTGATTGAATTCGAAAATAAATCGAAATTGAAATGTTGTAGTTTTTGTTATCTTTTGCCAGGCAGCTTTGGTCTTCTGCACACCTTTTTTTAACTACAAATTAATTAGAGGAAAGCTCACAAAAATTGTTAAGAAATTTCTTTTACAGGAAACATCTTTCACTTTTCTTTCTCTTTTGTTTCAAGCAAGGAAGTTGCACTCTGCATATTTTGATATAGATGTCTCTTTCTTTATGAACACCGGATTGTCTCTATTTTATGGATTTGTTGGTCGAAATATTAAAAAATTACAATTTTTTACTTGAGAAACTTTTTGCAGATTTCAGGTAAAAAATAAATACATTGATTATGGCTAGACATTTACTTTTTTCTTTGTGCTCAAGGCTCTTCATTCTTGACAAATTGCTTTCAATTTCAGACACAGTTCCAAACATATTTCATCTATCGAAGCATGTTTGATAGATGCTTTTGTATCGAAATACGTTTCATTGGAATTGAGAAAATATATTGTAATATATTTTTGATTGCAGAAAAACAGGTTGACGAATCGTACCGGATAACGTATCGGAGCTAGTTTGAACCGTAATATTCTGATATTCCACATTTCAACACGCTCCCGTTTGCATATTTCTACCCATTAACATAACCTGCTCGGCGGCGGCTGCGGCACAAATCAATCATTAATATCTAATCCCGAATCTGTGTTGGCCAACGTGCAGAGCATAATGAACAATAAATGGCATATTGAAGCCCACATTTGTGCGAGTAATTGAAAATGAGCCAAAAGGCAGGCGGGAGTGCAACTGCGCCAAAAAAAACAGCGCTCGATTGCAGCTCTCAGCTGCAACAAGCTGCATCATTAGTTGCCACCAAAAAGTAGATCAACTAACGGTCAGAGCAGCAGCTGCCTGCCTACCTGCCTGCCTGCCGCCTGATGTTGCATTGTGGTGTTTGGCTGCGGGGATGTGGCCACATTATAAAACAATTTCTCACAAAAACCCACCCAATTTGCCTGCTAAACCGCACGACGAGCGTTTTTGGTCAAGCTTCCAATTACACGAAGCATTTTGGTAAGTATTGTTGTTGTTGTTGCTGGCCAGCGGCTAATTACCTTGGTGCTGCTGTCCAGCAGGTCCCAAACGAAAGTGAGACCGAGAGGCGGTAATTATATTGGCCCGAACTGCGCCCGAGCTGCCTGCCGTTTAAACGGCCTTGCAACGCGCGTCAGAAAGTGAAACTGAAGCTTTATTTTGTAGTTTTTTATTCGGCCATTGTTTGGCTTTGGTGTGGCATGTAAATAAACATATATATGTGTATGTATTGGTGTGTGGCATGCAACAGCCATTAGTGGTGCAGCTTCCGCGTTGCTGTTGTGGGTGGCACGCCCCACGCCGGACAGGTTGAAGAGACAACAACAAAATTTACATAATTATTGTGATTTAATTTTTGCAGCACTCGCATCTTCCGGGGCAGACACACACACACCACACACTTAATACACACACACCACACACAATTAAATAGTCACAATTTGTAAATGTCGTTGTTCAACATGCAAATGCAGTTCCGATTCGCAGCACGAATCGCGTACAACAACAAAAGCAACAATCGCCCAGACAGACATATGTTGGCCCGTCAATTATTATTCAAAGCGCATTCGTTCATTTTCGTGCCTCGTTTTGTTTGTTCGATTTATGAAAGGATTGAGAAATAAACTAGTTCATGGTGCTAGACTTGTTAATACCCTGTATTCAGCTTTAGATTTGTTGCTATATCATTAATTACATACCCTATTGGTTGCCACAGCATTGAATCCAACAAAAATCGGCTTGGCAATCGATATTTATCGGTTTTACAATAAAGCGGAAGAAAAAATCGATATTTACTCTACGCAATCTTGGATTCTTGCTCTACTCTGAGTTCAGTTAAAAATAGAGTTGAATCGAAATCGATATTTATCGATTTGAGTAAGGCTGAACGAGGAGTTATGAAAGTTACAAAGTCTACAAATGTTGCTAATCAAGAGTCTACATATCAAATGTGGTTAATTAAATTTAAGTAGAGTCTAGAAAAAGCGGGTTTGGATATCGATTGATATTTATCGATTTGATTAGAATTTCAGGCTGTTATGTTATGGGATAAGTTCTATATACCCTGTTTTATCCATTTAAATCGAGCACAGGGTATTTAAACAAAATATGCAATTTGGCCAACACATTAATTTGCATTCGGTCTTTTATTTTTGGGTTTCTTTTTTTCGGGTAGCTGCTACCGACTTTTTGGTAATTTTAGGCGACGCTCGTTCGAATTACTTTTGATTTATGTTTTTGGGCTTTGATTGATGTGCCGCAACATTTAAATATTTGACGAGCGGCAATTAAATTCATAAATTGTAAACTTTATTTTGATCGACGTTAATTGGCTGTTCGATTTGTTCACGACTGGAAATCCAATTAGCTTCACATCGCTCGATGAGTGTTGATAAACGTCTTGACTAGCAAGAGGATTGTTTGGTTGAGTATTGTTAAGTGCCTCAAGGTTGGCAAGCATTAATTGAATAATTTAACACTCTCTGAAAGCCTAATGTATTATCTTTTACTCTTAATAATGAGTTTTATTGCGAAAGGAAAGCAGGTATGAAATGTTCTGACATATTCCTTTGTAAAGCTTACAGAACAAAGATATCCCCTTTCAATGTGTTTCTCAACAGTTTAGGCTCTTTCCTAGTCAAATTTCAGCGTGTTTTGCCCCATTATATATCTGCAATAAGGGACCGTAAAGGAGAGAAGAATTCTTGACATTCCTGTTTGGCTCATGCAGCCAAGATCATATTTCCCACAAATCAAGTTTAACAAGGGCAAATTGCTTTTAACAGCAGGTTTAACAAGAAGAATCCAACAACAAATGTTGCCAGATGTGAATTTCTTTCAACACTTTCGCTTGGTATTTGGCCTTCAAGCTGGCCGGTGAATCAATCAAAAGGTGCATTGGCCTGCAGCTTGAAGATCTGTATAATAACAAATATTATACCCAATTGAATTTTTTTTTCTCTCCCAAGAATAAACAAGAAATCGGCAGATTCAGAGGAGGAAGCAGCCACACAACAAGTCAAATATAATAATAATCAAGTGTAATCAATGTAATTCGATTG
This sequence comes from Drosophila ezoana, assembly GCA_035045725.1. NCBI lineage: Eukaryota > Metazoa > Arthropoda > Insecta > Diptera > Drosophilidae > Drosophila > Drosophila ezoana. Next base: position 22,100,636 of record JAWNOU010000177.1, on the reverse strand, counting down.
CAAACTGCATTTGTTTATCGAATGTGGTGAGGGCCAACAAAATTGATGTGAACGTGGGCAAATGAGAAGGATGCCGGCAGAGAAAAGGGACAGAGAGAGAGAGAGAGGGAGAGAGAAGTAGGGAGCCAAGACAAAAGGCCAGAAGAAATAAAATGCATTTTATGAGAAGTCGCGATCGTCTCGCTGGGCACGTCGTAAATTTGATTTGGTTTATTTTCATTTGTTGTGGAAGTTTGATTTTTATTTTCTTATTTTCTTATTTTTATTTCCATTTCCAGCCGCTTTCCATTGGCAGCGGCAGCTGCAGCGGCTGGTGGCAAGTTCGAAGTTGCCAGCGCGACCTCTGGGCCAAGTTTGTTGCAATGGGTCGGCATAAATTTCACTTTTACTTGCCCCGCGTTTAATTTAGCGTTTTATATGAGGCATATTTCTCAATGAGTGTGTGTGTGTGTGTGTGTGCATTTTGGCCAGGTTTATGGCGCGCATAAAAAGCGGCAGAAATGCAATTAATGCGCACATTTTGACATTTGGCCATAATGAGGCATCAAATGTTGCTGGCAACATGTTGCCAGACGGCAGCAAACACGCTGGATGGAGGAGGCGTTTTTTTCTCTTCTAGCTACGCCAAAATGTGGAGCACAAAATGTGGCCGGCAAAGTGTTGCAAATTATAAGGCAACAGCGTGTTCACATTGCATAGGCGGCGGCAATTTGGTCATGCCACATGCAGCGGCAGCGTCCGGGGGGCAAGGGGCAAGGGGTTTGTTCTAGCTTGGGGCAAACAGCAATGCAAATTGTTGCATCAGAGCGCAAGCGAGTCGAAATGCAGGAAAATGAAATTGTTTCTTCTCACTTGGCTAACCGTGGCTCGCAGGAGAAACTCAGCCGCAAATGAAGCGGTTTCAAGCTGCATCATGAACTGCTCCAGAGCCGCAGGCTTGACAGGCAGGGCAGCCCCACCGTGTGGGTCAGCTGCGGCTGCTGCAGTGCGTGCCTTGCATGAATTACGACATCCCAGTGCAAACAAGACAACACGGCACGGCACGGCACGGGTCGGGGCGTCTCTCCAAGAGAAACAGAGAGAGAGAGAGACGGCGAGAGCGGGCGTCTCTTGTTAAATTATACACAATTAAAATGTTGTTACCGGGGCGAGGAGGCCGGCTTACAAAGCGTTTGCAATTATATTATGGTAGCCGTAGCCGGCGGGCGGGCTGGTTGCCTCAGAACTTTGACCAGGAAACGTTTAAAGTGGCACAAATCAGAGCACGAGCTCGGCAGCCGGAGGAGCTAGAGGAAGAGGTGGAGTGCTCTGTTAACTGGGTCAATGTGATTATAGGCAAAGACTTTCACTAGCAGCTGTCAAGTGAGTGGGATGAAGCGACAGAGAAACAGACAGAGAGAGAGAGAGAGAGAGAGAGAGAGAGGGGCAGAGTGGGAGCGAGGCAGCAGGAGATAGTGTGTGCCTGTGTGGGCCAGAGAGAATCGAGAAATTATGTTGGAAAGGCTAGAAAGGAACACGTTATGCGATATACTAAACCAGAATGTGGGGGAACTTTATGGCTGCATGGAATAAATCTATAAAGAAGTCCAAATGTTGTGCATAAAAAATTGTAGGCTAGCTGCTTGCCAATTAGAACGCGTTGGTTTAAAGGTTTTCTAGTTTATGATTAGAAAAAAACGAATTTCTTAAGGCCTTAATATCTCGTTTATACAAAATAAATAAATTAATATGCTATGCAATAATTTCCATTGCAAATTTGAAGAGTTTTTCTACATCATCTATTGAAAATGATTTAAATGGCTTTGAAAGAATCGACTTTGTATCTCATTAAGTAAAATTACAACTTCCATAAGATAATTTCTCTCTGTTAACTCACTTTTGTTCACTTCTGTTAAAATTTTAGATACGATAAAAATCTAAAAACTTCTACATATGTTATCTAGGATATAATATCATATATCAATATTTTTTTAAAGATGGTTTTTTATCACTTTTTGCTGCGTTTTCCATCGTTCACATTCTCAAGCTCAAAGAACCTGCAATTAGCTACAATCACGCAGGCAATTTGCCTGGAGAAATTGTAAATTTTGAAGAGATTTATATGTTGTGAAGTTTGAAGTGTCTTCTGGCATTGGGTGTGCAACAGTTGGTCAACAGTTGTTGCGCTGTTGTTGGCCAACAAGCTGATGGCTTTTGAGGCATTTGCGGCTTGTTGGCCAACGCATTGCCGGCATTTTCACCAAATGAATTAATTAAATCAGTGAAGGAGAGACACTTTCGTAATTAGAAATGCCCGCAATTGGCGTGAGGCGGACACAAAAGGCAGCCCGCAGTCGGCAGAGGAAAGGAAAGCGGCGCCAATACAATGCGAGAAGAGGAGCCGTCAAAGTGGTTGAATTTCTATTTTCCAAGAATGCAACGCATCCAACGTATTTTTGTTTCTTTTTTTTAAATAGAAAATGGAAAACTAGCTGAGCTAAAGTGAATTTTCATACACACAGACTAAGGCAGAAATCCTATTGGGATTTATTTTCGTGCTGCCCGAAGTTCAAGTTGACGGATTCTAGATCAGGTCACTTTCAATCCATCAAGTATCTAAAAGTTTAGCTGGTTTTATCGGGCATTGCTCGGGCCAAGTATTTTTCTTTAGTTTTCCACCCAATTTCCGCTCGATCAAGTGGATTTGCCTTAAACTCATCTCAATCTTAAGACGATCAAATGATAAACAATTTGATTCAGCTAATTTCTAACAAAACACTTGCACTTGGAATTATATATAAATCGAATTCTGTTCATATGCAAACATATTATTAGAGATAATCTGTCGAATTATGGACTTACCGCTGTGGAGCTTCGTTTGCGCAGTAAATTGTCGAGGCAGAGTTGCAGCTCAAAGGCCTTCAAATAGATCAGATGATAACGATCGCGTAGTCGCTCCAAATTGCCCTCACCCTTCCTGGGATGAGCTGTGCTGCCGCCGCCAGCTGCGACGACTCCAGTGCCAGTTGTTGTTGCCGCTGTGCTGCTGGGCGCGGTCAATTGGGCTGCATCAGAGGCGAAGCCGCTGCTGAGACTATGCGATTTGGTCACCGAATCGCTGGTCGATTCACTGGAGCAATTGCTGGTGAGAGATGCGGGTTGTTGTTGCAACTGTGACTGGGATTGTGATTGTTCCCGTTCGCGTTCCCTTTCGGAGGCGGCACGAATGCAAGCGCTTACAACTCGAGCGTGTGATACAATTTCATGGTACAACACCTGGAAATAGAGAACGAAATCAAACATTGAATGCATGTGGCGACATGGGCAAAGGTGTCAATTCGTATTTAACAACCAATTGGAAAGCGAACACACATGTCGTATACTTAATATGGCGCGAGCATTGGACACGTGACTTAACCAACTAGTTGACTAGACGATTTGCCAATGAAGTTGTTGCCACGTTCGCCGAAAGCGCGTGGGTTTGCTTAGTTGGGCGCGGCACAGACCAAAAGACTAGACATTGCCTCTCAGAACTCTAATGAATCGACTGCACCTCATGCACTGAGAGAAATAACAAATACTTTTCCAGTTTTATCAGCGACAACATTAACGAGAATTCTTCTTCTCTAGAACCATATATTTTGTATTTATCCCATAATTGTTTTCAGTGCAGCCAACTCCTCTCATAGGACCGAAGACACCCAATCCCATTTCCGTTTATGGGCAGCAATGCTTTGTCTTAGATTTTCATCACTCATTTGTCATCGGCGTCGGGCAGACGAACCCGCCCGGCCACACAAAGGTCAAATCCCACACATTGCATAAGCGCATGCATCTGTCCATTGTATTTGCGAAGATTAATCGATAAATGGAATTGGCCAAAAAGGCTTTCCGCATTGGCTACACTCAAGAGGCTGCCATTGCGGCGTGCGATATTCAATTTATCAAAAAATAATAAAAAAAAAAAAAAAATTATAAAAATAATTACAAATGTAATTGACACGCAGCGGTCAAAGGTGAGGCTATGGGGCGGGGGCGTGGCAGCGCCAAATGCCGCACAATGACACCCACCAAACCGAACACACACACGCACACACATGATCATTGGCAAAGCTCGCTTGGTGGTTATCGTACATTGATCTTCATACAACAGTTTAACCCCAACGAACTCTTGCATCATGTGGCATCTGTTGGCTAAGTAAACAGCAACAACAACAACCACAATAGCTGTCAGCTTTGGCATTAGAAATCGATAAATATGATGAAGCGACCAAGTCGAAATAAAAAACAAAATAACCCAACGACACCTGGCAGACACTTACTTATGGCAGCGACTGTTTGCCGCACATCCTGTGCATTTCTCCAGCTCACGTCATAAATTTCAATTTTCACCTGTTGGGCTGCTCATTTGTACCTTTTTTTTTTTTTTTTTTCCTTTACCTCTCGGCAAACAAATTGAAATGTCACAAAAGGCGCTCGTCCAACAACGATTTGAATATTCGCGTCCCTCTTAGTTTACAATTCGTGAGATTTTATGTATATGATTTCCATTTGACATTTTGACATTTGGCAAACTTTGCGCCAGCTGCTCGTTTTGATCCATTCGACAAACTCCTTGGTCAAAATTGGACACTAGAAAAACTTCACTTAGCTGGGACGGACGTGCTGGGAAAGTTGACGTACTTGCCATTGAAAGCTTTTTGGTTTTCCTTTTTTGCTGCTAACAAAGTTTGTATAGCAATATTAACAGGGATCTATAACTCGTATATAATTGAATGTGACAATGCCCAGAATCAAGCTTTTCAAGATTTCTTTTCTCAATCTGTTTCTGGCATTTCCTGTTGTAGACTATCTATAAAGACCTTACTGTGTTTCTTAGACCTTTCCTTCCTATGAAACCAACTAGTTTTAACTTCACTTATCTATCTTCTGATTCTTCTCATGCACCCATTTTTTACTGTATCTAAAATATTTTACATCATTATCAGATCTTCATCCAGCTCCCTGTAACTTATTCTAATCTAACCTTCTTGCAATTTCTTGTACATTTTACTTCCACACCCAGCAGAAACTCTTCCAGTTCAATGGCTTTTGCTGCATTATTTTGATCGTTGACTAAATATTTAAACGAGCTGCAGCATTTTGTAGCCTAGCACTTTTCGAAAATCGAAAATCTATTTTGTTGGAATTTTCCGCTAGATAATTTTCTGCGTCATTACAGGCGACTCGAGTCAGAGATTGTTTGTATTACGATTTTTTTTTATATATTTTTTTATCATTATATCTAATTATGAGCTGCAAGAGGCACGGCGAAAAGACAAAGAACTTGTTCGATACGTTAAGAAAGGCGCAGCAGGGCAGCACAGAGGGGTAGCAGCGAGGGAGGGGAGGGGGGGTCTTCAATTTTAGAGGCTTGGCTCTTTGGGTAAATAAAAATCAACTTAGCTTCAAAAGTGTGCAGCCAAATTCGTAGCCATTAGTTGAGAGTTGAGTCGCGAGTCATGAAGTTGTTTCAAGTTCTTGGAGCAGGCCCCCAGCAGCTGGCAATAAGAAGCCAAGACTTGGACAGGTGTGTATGTATGTGTGTGTGTGTGTGGAGGCGGTGTGGGTGTGGCCAAGCGGCTGCTTATTTGCGATAGTTGCGGCTCATTACAAACTGAAGAGCGAGAGCCCAAAAACCGAGAAGATGAAAAAAAAAAAAAACAACAAAAAACAATTGCCATAGAGCAACGCCTTTCTCTTTGTTTAAACTCAGCCAAGAGTCGAGTTTAGTTGAGTTGAGTTCAGTCGAGTTGGTGCCGCAAAGTGGAGGCTGGTGCCTCGTGGCGGCTTGTGGCGGCTTGTGGCTGGCTGCCACCACTCCCAATCTTTGCACGACTCTTGGTCTTGGCAATTTGGCGAGCCTCTTAATGCATTTTGCACACGCTCAACCCACCCACCTGAACCGCAACTCAGCTGCGCGGCAGTTCCAGTTTCAGAACGCTGGCAGAATAAAATAAATATGAGCCAGAATTTTATGCAAAAAGTTCGTGACTAATCTGCGACTGAACTTGAGATGTTCCGTTCGGCTCTGTTGTGATTGCAATTGAGACTTTGATGCACTCAGGAGGCAGCAACGGCGCCCAGTTGGCAACATGTTGCCAGAAGAGGTGCCCTCGGGGGGGGGTTAGGCAAGCAGAATTTATTGGCCGAAGAAAAGTGAATGCACAGTGGGCACAAAATGGAAATTTAAGCTCAGAACTGGCAGAGGAGTTACATGCAGGCAAATGAAGTTTTTATTGTGCTCTTGCTTTTCTTTAGAATCCATGTAGAAATGAGATCTGGGCAGCGGCCTTTAAAGTAGGCATTGTTCTTGGTTATATTCTAGATAAGTCTTAAGATTTCTAGATCTACATCAAGAGCTTTCAAGAGTCTTAGATTATTCCATTGCATTCTGATTTCTGCGCACTTGACTACGTGGAGTTTGAACCCAGGTTTTTGTGTGGATGATTTACTAATTAGACAGACAATTACTTATTAGTTATTTATAATGGATCTTTTGTTATATATAAATCTTATATAAGAACAAGAAAAATTCCAAATCCCAACAATTAATTGCTTTTACTTCCAATAAATAAAGAAAATAATGTTATCTAAGCCTTTGTAAGACACATTTTCTTATTTTAAAGATCTTTCAATTTTTCTTAGGCGCATTTCCCCAAGTTTTCCATAAATTTTGTCAACGCCTCGTATACGCAATACGCCCAATTTCCCACTGCAGTCCGCATAATCACGTTTTAAGCATACTTTTAATAATTTTATATAATATTTCTTGACTCTCGTTTCTTCTGAGCTAGATTATGATTTGTGTGCGTCCATTACACATAAACTCGAGCAATTTTTCCAGCTGGCGCCAGATGAGAAATGAGTTTTGACTACATTTTGCTAGCTAAATGCTAATTGGGCTGCCTGGCCACATAAATTCCAAGCATTGGGCCCTCTTCTGCTTCTGCCTCTGCTTTTTCTGCAGCCCAGTTGCAACACACTGTCCTCCAATTGTTGCCGACCAGCATGACGCACAAGTTTGTGCGCCTCTCGCTTCGCTTCTCATTCGCACACATTCATGCAAATGTTGAACACATTCGAGTGTTAAATTCGTGCGTCTGGCCAAAAGATCTTCTAATGCGGCGACTATTTATAAAACAGAATACTCTGGGCACGTATCTGTATCTGTATCTCTAGATCGAGGTTCGTTGACTCAGACATTTTTTCTGCCCAGAGTTGAGCAATAGCCAACAACAACAACAACAATTAACTAGCCGAACAACAATAGCAACAACATTCATTATCGAAAATGTCAGTACGTGACCTCGACCGCGTTTTTTACATATTTATTGCCCCTAGAATTTGTGGGACTGCCTACGCCCCAGAGGCCATGCTGTATGCGCTGTCTCTCTATGCATATGATTCACAAGTTCTTAGGTTTGTGATTGTGATAGATACTCAAAATAGTTTCAGAAAGTAGAGCATAAGTTTTTTATATAGTTAAGGAAAACTTCCTCGTAGAGCCCATAACTCACCTGGTTTTGGTTTGCCAAAATTTTAGCCAAATATGAAAATATGCTCAGCAGGAAGTCAATGAACGCTGCGCCAAGAAAAGACAACACATCAGCAACAACAACGCAACGTTTCCAACATGTCACATAAATTGGAACGCGCAATGCTCTTCTTTTTTTTTTTTAGCTAGCACATTTCTAAGCGAAATAGTCACGGCATTTGGAACACTTCCAAATCGCCAAATCGAAAGCGACTTTAAATAGCCCAAAAACAAAAAGTACAACAACACACACAAAGTCTGCCCGGTTTGGGGCAAAAACTAATTTCAGCGTGAGCTTCCAAACAAACTAGTTGGCGACTTCTCTAATTACCTCAACTGAGGAGTTTAAATAACACTTTTCTTTTTGAAGGGGGAGTTGCGATCTCTATTGACAAGATTAATGACAGGAGGAAACAAGAAGACGAAGAAGACAAATGAAATTGACACTTGCGCAAGAGGTGTGAGAAAACAAGCTAAGACGCAACAATATCTAGTTGAAAATAACAGATAATGAGATACCCTGGACTGGATTGTTTGAACTGTAGCTATTTGTGAGTTAAAAAAGTATCGATATATATCGATCACAGCTAGCTTTTGTTGATTATCGATATTCTTACTTTATCGATATCTGAACTTTGTATATAAATATGTAAGCCGGCATATTCACAATTATAAGTTATCAATGTTTATCGAGAAGAGTAAAATGTTGTTAATTATCGATAAGATTAAGTGCATATTCCGTACTTTACTCGAAGTTTAAAAAAGTAACGAGCAGTAGATTAATTTGTATCGATAACATTGGGGCCACATTCGATAACTACTCCGACAAGCATATCGATAATAATTTATTAGAATTTGTTTATTATTGTTGAAAAGTACGCTTTTAGAAATGTTAGTTTGTAATTCGATAAACCCAATATTCTAAAGAAAATTGATAGCATATATGTTAGTTGTACTACTTTTACCAATTCAGACAAACCCCTCCAATCTTTAATAGGGTATAGTAAAGGTGGAGTCTAGGAAATGACTGCATTTAAGACTTATTGTGTGTTTGGTGTTAAGTGCAACACCTCGTATGCTTTGTCACCTGGGCAATTAATCTGCCTGGGAGTCGCTGGGCAAACAAATCTGTCCGATCTGTTGACCCAGAAAAGAGGGCAACAAATAGTGAAGAATTATGTCAACGCAATGCAGCTTGCAACGTGCTGTGAGCAAATGCACTGGGAATTAACTTAAAGAGAACTGAAGAATTCTCGAAAAACCGTTCTAAGAATGCGAAAGAGAGAGTCGCTGCCCAAGTCGGTGTGTAGCACAGTTAAAATCCGACGACACGGCCTATTGAGTAACATATCAGACAAAGAGCGCACAGATGAGGGAGGCAGGAGGTCCGATATCAAAGACGACAACGACACGGTTGACATAATCACGTTCGAGTGTCACGTTCGTGGCCGGGCACGATAAGCCGACGACCGAGACGACCAAGTCGTCTGCGCCTTTTGTTGCCGTCACGTTCTCGGCAGATGTGTTGGCCGGCCCCATGTGGTCCAGTCTGTGGACCGAGTCTTAGGTCTGCCGCAACGGCGACCAGAGCAATCTGCGGCTAGAACAAGTTTTCCTCTTGTCAACGTTTGAAGTTTTTCCTTTTGGCTTTTGGCTGTGGTCTCATTAAAAACATGTTACATGGCTTTTAATGCTTAAAATGATTATGAAATTGGTTGGCTTTAACTGTTTATATAATTATTTTTCGAGTGTAACTAACCAAAAAAAAAGAAAAGAAAAACTAAGATTTATCTAGTCAAGAGTGATTGACGAGCAGATGCCCTGTAACCAGCGAAGATCTGCTGTAATATACATTCGTATTTCGAGAGGTGCTCAATGATATCTTGAGAGCTTAAAGATAACATTTAAGTCTGGTCGGATACAAAATATTGGGAATACACTTAACATGATATTTGTTGTTTAACTTCTTAGGAAGTAAAATATTCTAAATCTGTGTATAATAAATGACAGCCTATATAAAATATGAAGTGTTGACGGAATAGGAAATGGGAATATGCTTAAAAAGTCGAGATCGATATTTATCGATTTTATCTAAATGGTAACAGTTATCGGAAAGAAGAAACTTTTAGCATATGATATTTGAAATATTCAAGTTTAAAATCTGAAGATCTTAAAGTCTCCAAGCTGCAAATTTATTCAAACGGATCTGTCAGCCTGTTCTCTTGATAAGGAATATGTCTGTTATAAACAACTTTATGATACCCTGTTTCTATCAACATTCAAGAAGAGACCAAAATTCCACATACTTAAGTTTAAAATAATTGTTTTTAGCTTAGACCCTACCCATGTTTACCTTGATGAAGTATTCTTTCTGTATTTTAATTCAGATTCAATTGTCTACCTGCTCTGTTATAGATTGAATGAAATCCTTTGCTGCTTTCTCTGGCGGCATTAAATTTCAATTATTACAACATCAGCGGGCACTCCAGAGTATTGGGTCTTTGTCTTGGCTGCTTTCTGCTTTCCATTTATTGCACAATTAACAAGTCGTTAGCCCAAAAGATTGTTCGGGATCTCTCAACTAGCGTTACGCCTGGTAGTCCATTGACCACAGAAAAGCCGCGGCTGCCCGGGTAATAATATCATTTTAATTGCCACGGGCAGACCGCAATATATATAGAGGGAAAATTCCCCGAAAACTACCGTTTTCAACTAACTCAACTAAACTTGGACTGTAATCAACCCGCCACGCTTCAGTTGGCGGGGGAGGTGTACGGGTTGTTTGCCCCTAGCCTAGCCTATTCAAATTTGAGTCTTGGTAACACAGCGGCGATCTTTGCCAGATTTGACCTTGTCCATTTGGCCAGCTGATGGCGGTCATTTGGCGCTGTCTTTTTTTTTTATAGACCACATTTGGCAGACACTTACGACCATTAATTGCACTTGAATGGCCCGAAGACCACACGACGAGTGTGTTGAAAGTGTTTTCAAGCTTGTTTTCGAGTTAGTATTTTTTTTTCCCCATCTTGGTTTTTTTTGTTTCTTATTTGGGCGCTGCGCCGTGTTTGGTAATCGGATAGTTTCGAGTGCAGATGATACTCGAGAGTTGGTGTCAAATGTGTCACAGATTTAGGTGAAGAGGTTCAGTGAACTCCAACGAAGGTCAACAGAGAAAATGCTAACAGTTAAGTGGCATTGCCTGATCTCAGCTTACAGCTCATTTACATATATGTATAAATATACAAACATATTTGTAAATTATAGAAGTAAAGTCTGTAAATACTAATATGCTCTTCTTCTTTGAAATTATGTCTCATCTTCTCTCTCTCTCTCTCTCTCTCTCTCGTACTCTCCACACATATTCCAAACACATTTTAAATCTTATTGAATAAAAATCATCCAAGCTTCACAGCTCTCTCTTACTCCTGCTCTCCCTCTCTCTCTCTTAACAATCTCTATCTCTTTCCATCTTTTATAATCCCATTTCGTGCAAATCCAAATCCGATTACAAATCCATTGTTAATAGCAAGCATTTTTCATGATTGATTTTTCCCGCAAGAAAAGAAAAACCAAAATTGGTCAACAACAACCGAACATGCAGGAAAAACATGCGATATATGTGTTGTGAGAAGAGAGTTGGGGAAAATGATATATGTATATGGATGGGAATGTATGGTCGGAAGAGTGGGGGCCAATCTGGCTAGATGATGTACGCAATGTTTGTAAGTGAGAGAGGGTTACATTTTCTCAAGCGTGGCGTTGACATTTTCACAGATACTCGCTTTTGCCTGGCTTTCCAGCGCGCAATTTCACAATTTTCGACAATTTCGACAGCTCACAAAATGCACAAAACTCAAGCCGCATTTGACAAATGAGCGGCAATCTGAAGCAAATGCTCAATGAAAATTCAAATGAAAATCGACTCAAGCAACAAAAATTGCTTCGCACATTTGGCTAATTAGCGCAAACAATGTAAAACGTATTAAGTCGAATAATTACGCAACATTTGAAGTGGGCAATTACAATTTACCAACAATTGCGCCTTGCAGCTCTGATTGAAGGCTGCAGACAAGTTAATCATCATGAGGCATTGCAGCGAGTGTCTACTGTGCAGCATTCAAGCCAAGGTCAACACAATGCTGGGCATTTATCTTGGCTCAGCCAAGCTGCGGGTCACCCATCGGGGTTAGTTAGTTATGTGCTGCTCTCTGAGGGAAATGATAACAACTCTTCGCAAGACAAACAATTTAACTGAGGCTGCTGCTAATCATCAAAGTTTTACGAGCCAATTGAACTCGGGGTTGTGCGTTTTATAGCTCGCAGCATACTTTCAAATATGAACAATGTTATACTAAGCATAACTGTCGCATCGATGTAAAAAGTATTTCGATCTGAACTGCGAGATCAGCGAGATCGATAACTTTGTTGATAAAAGAAAATCCAGCTCTGAAATTAGCTTGACTTAGGTCATTAATATTATGAATTATGAATTTAATTGCTCATAATCATACTTTATATTTCTATAGGACATATGCTGCATTGTCTTCATTTTATTAGAAATATTATTTGGCAAAGGGATCTTCATTTATATATAAAAGAGAAAAATTGGCATATCTATTTTTTTAAAACCTTTTCTTAGACCATAATTTTATAAATTTTCTAGACTTACACATGGGAAAGCATCTTAATAATAATATCGAGTTGATATGTTAACAATTCTTATAAAGACTCTCTACATAAGAACTGCAAGCTCTTAACACTTTATTTTATGGCATAACATATTATTATAATCATTTAAATTGTGCTCTTTCTCGTAACTCGAGAAGTTATCATTTTCTCATACCCCTCGTAATGATTACAATGATGATAATGGCAATTATCATACACTTGCATTGACCTCTGCTGACCTGCAACAGAGTCTGGCACATCTCATATAACAGGTTGCAACTTTCTTGGACAACTTGTAACTGGGGCGTGGCAATATGCCATACAACATAAAACGACTGTAATTGAAAGCGGACATTTGGCAAATTAAGTGCCCATAAAAAGAGTTGTACAATGGACAATGTAATTACCAAAAACTGACAAACAGCATTGGCAACTCGCAGGAAAACAAAAACAAATACGAAATTCATTAAAATAAAAACTGCAATTTGGCAATAAAGGAAAATAAATTAAATAAGCTACAAAAGCAATCAATGAACGAAGTCTTAATACCCTAGCCATGAAGCATATATGCCATATGATAATATCTATGATATCTATATAAGTCATACTTTATAATTGGCTTTATAACCAGCTTCATTAGCGTAGCAAATAAAAATCCCAACTTGCCTTTGGCGACATCTGAAATAAATTTGTTCATATCGTTAACATTGCAAATGAGTTTTGGATTTCAGTTTTGGATTTGTTGTGGCTTTTTGTTTTCGGGGGTCCTTCGGGGGCCACCAAAGACAAAGCCTCGCAATCAAAACGAGCAACAAGCACATTAAACAGGAGACAATGGAAAAACTTTAACGCTGACTTTCACCAACAGCAGGTGGAGATGAACAAGCACAGCGAAACGGGCAACGTTTTTTTTTTTTGTTTTTCGTTTTTTTCTTCAACAATTACGACACCTCAATTTGCGACGACCTGAACCCCAAATGCCCAGAAGCTACAAAATCAAAACACACAAACGCCGGCCACATAATAAGTCAACTGCCACCTGCCGCCTGCCGCCTGCCACCACCCACCCACCTGCCACAGTCCTGGCAGCGTGTCTCTCTCTGCTCTGAGCGACAGCGCCTGTATAACTCATTAGCCGGCGAACGGGTTCATAACTCTGGCGAACTGAGGGTCATGCCGGGGGTCAGTTCGAGTACAACAGCAACAGCAAAAGCCGGAGGAGGCAGCTGCTTGTCAGGCCTTACTTCCGAAAAGATAAACCGAGACGCGGCGCTTGATCGACGACATGTGAGTGCACTTGTGGCTAAAACACAACACACGACGATGCGATCTCGAGTAGCTGCTGCTGCTGCTGAAAAATTGATTTTTAAAAGCATTTCAGAAGAAAGTGGGCACATCCCCAAAGGAGGCGTGTGTGTGTGTGTGTCTGTTTCTCTTTTGGCAAGGGTTAAGTTCCCGACAAAGTAAAAGTTGAACACAGTTTAGTCATGGCCATGATTATCGCTCTGGCCAGGCTACGTGATTTGCTACCAACAGCAATTTCTGTGTGTTTTTGTGTGTGTGTGTGTGCGACATTATTTAAAGCCCCATTTTAATCACATATATAAATATTTTTTCGGGGCGTTTAATAATGTGGGGTTGGGTTCAATAACACTCCAATACAATCGGCAGTTAGGTTTTAGATATAACCCATGCTGTACGCTGGGATGTGAGGTGAAAGAGACCGCAGCCAAGCAGCAAACCAACAACAACAACAACAACAACAACAACAACAACAACAACAACAACAACAACAACAACAAACATAGCAACATAGGCAACCAGCTAAGCGTGCTTAATGTTCAATTGTTTAGAGTACATTGAACTGAAACTGGGTAAGAAAAACTCAGAAACTGAGAAACTTAGTGGCAAAAAGTTGCGGATTAGTTATACGTATATGATGCGAGGTGAGCTGAAAAATTAAAGATAAAAGAATAAAGCACAAACTAATTTGTTATATAAAAAGATTGTTGGAGTTAATTTAAAAATTGAGTCTAAGTTTTACTTTTACGAACATGTCTTAAAATCTTATAGATCATTTATAGCCAACTTCGGTTTATGAAATTTGGTTGGGCCTGAATATGGCAGTTAGAGGTGTGAAAAGCGCTTACCTCGAACTGTATTAATAAGTTCTTAGAAGAATGAGAAAAGGCCTTTAAGAAAGTAAATATTTTTAAGCTGTATATACTAAACTAGAACCTACATACTAAGTTTGATGTATCTAATTCGTATAATTCTCGAGATATCCTTAAAAAACAAATCATAAAATCAATCAATTTCGCTATTAAGAAGGTGAAAGATATGGATAAGAAACTGAAAATTTGTAATGCGTATGGTATATACGAAAATTTTAAAAATTGTTATTGTCTAGCCTTATGAGTTTCCGATTTCGACATCTTCAAATAGACGGATGAATAACCGTACTTGGATGTATCGACATTGCTCGTCGATCTGATCAGGAATTTATATACTCTCATGGGCTCAAAGATTTCGCCCTTTGCCTTTTTTATATAATTTTGATAGTCTTGTCTTTGTGGTACGCGTTGTTTTAGCCACTTTTATATGGTATTCCGAAACATTCATTTACGTCAAAGGCCTTTATTTTACATTTGGTTTAATTGAAAAATTCCTCAAAGGGTTTATGGGCTGATCAAATACCTTGTCAAGCCAGACAAGCCCATAAACTCCATCAGTTGGGTTATCTATAAACCGTAACAAAGTAATGTTGTTTTGCACTCAATGCGCTGTCCAGTGAAAGTTTAACTGATCTGCATTGTCTGCAAAGCGACAATAGATCCATAACGAAGTCATCCCAACAAACTGCAAACACTAACAAATGCATACACACACAGGCACACACAGGTACACACACCTTTCGATTCACACATCAACGCCCGTGATTTTATTGCGGCTGCTGCAATCGAAGTACATAAAAATTTGCATAGCGCTGAAATAAAACCAATATTTATTGGCAATGCGAAGCGTCGCGCTGCGGCTGGCAACTTTATTAGCAATTTGCCAAACGACAATTTGAATAAACGAGGAGCAGCCGCCACCAGGTACCCGGCACCCGGCACCAGGTAGTAGGTAGAGAGACGCACGCACACCTTCCTGTGCCACTTGCAACTGTTGCATGATTGAATGTTGCAAGTGAAACGCGTCGGCGTCGTCGTCGTCGTCGTCGTCGTTGACAACAGCAGCTCATTGGATTATGATGTTGCATTGAGCATGTGGCATTTGGCAAGACTTAACAAGGATTAATCAGGCGCAGTGAAATCAATTTACGGGCCAGACAAATTATAGAAAAAACGAGAGAGAGAGAGATAGAGAGAGAGACACCCTTGAGCATAAAAACTGCAGACAGGTGGGGCAGGCAGGCAGCAGGGGAGGGGGAAGGCTGTGCTGCATTAGAAAGTCGCATTTGCATTTGCATCTCGTGCATGTCGCGCGCGAAAGAGAAACAACAAATTCAAATTGCGAAATTTGCAATTTTCACCTGTGTGTGCGAATTTATCACGTGGCGATTTTATGATAATTCCAGTCTCTCCAAAAGTATTGTCACGTAAAACGTTGCGGGATCGCAAACAAATATGAGGGTTTAAAGTTGAGGGCAGACGTGCCCCATTCCAGCCAGCACGCCAGCCAGCCAGCCAGCCAGCCAGCCAGGTGGCAGTAGTTACGAGGTGCTGGCTACACGTTTTGTGCCCCGCTTGCCCCGAAAATCGTGGTGACTCAATTGCCAGAGCAGCGCACAGCTGAGTGGCAGCAACGGAAAAGAAAACCTTTTGCGCCATATCAAACAGGCAAATCGCCACATTCGACAGCGACTAGCAGCCGAAGAGAAGACAAAAAAAAAAAACAGTCCAAAATCGAATGACAGCAACAAAACTGAAACTGATGCAACAAAACAAAAACTAGCAACAACAACAACAACAACGAGAAGAAACATTGTAACATTGCCGGAAGACAGACGCTGCAAAAAGTACAACAACGAATTGTTTTCAATATGCTCACTTTTTGCCTTTGACAGACAGCCAGGCAGCCGGACCCAAAGAGTCGAGCAGCAGTCCAAGCTGTCAGAGTCAGAGTTGGAGTTGGAGTCGAAGTCGGGAGCGCACTCCACAGACAGATATACAATCTGACAGCAGTCCAAAGAGCTAGCAGCCAGCCCAGGGCTGGGGGGAGATAAAAGCATTGAGGGGGCAAATCAATGCCCTCTGTGATCGGAGCGCATCTTTCTTCAAAGAGCTGCCTTTGTTTATAGATAGTTTTTTTGCCCTGGCAACTGAAGGTCTGTCTATGCATCGGAGCTGCCACTAAATGTTCAATTTTATCAAAAGTAATTGCTTGCTTAATACCGATAATGATCATGCCGATCATTATGCTGATCATTATGATGATCGGTCGTTTAGCAACATTTGCCAATAATAAAAGTTATCTGCGCGCAGACCAAAGAGATTGCCAAGATAAGTTCGAATTACTTTGGGTATATGCGTAATTAGCTAATTTAATGAAATGGTATTAGGGAGAAGAGGGGGAAGAAGCCTGGGGAAGGATCAGAAGAGAAGTTAATAGACAGCAAATGCGATCGCTGATAGCCTAATTGAAGCGTTGTAAGAAAAGGGAGATAAAACTAGACAAGCTCAGTTTTGAGAAAACAACTTTAGCTGGAATGCATTTGTATTATAAGGAAGTATTTTAGGCTTTAAACCCTTATAGACATTCACCTTGCTGAATTTGATGACAACATTACGGAAAACCGAATATTTTGTTAGACAAGAACCTACTTTTCGACCGATCTTTCCTATGGCAGCTATATGATATAGTGGACCGATCTGTTTTGACATATTTTCTGCCTGCAACGGAAAGATGGACCTATAATAAGCTTTAAAATTGAGGGACTAGTTCCCATAGAAACAGACAGACGGATAGTCGGAATATCAACTCGGCGGTTGATGCTGATCTAGAATATATATGTATATAGATAACAGCTCATCTACAGATCAAGGACCTCTGAAATCAACTGCAACTCCTGAAATATCGCTTATTAAACAGATGACCAACTAATTTTGCAATAAATCAAACTAAAATGCGAAAGTGAAGTCACAAATCGAATGAATTAAGGCAATTAAGAAACTGCACTCGAAACAAAAGAAAGACAAAACGAAACGAAAAATGTGCACTCAAAAGATGAGATGAGTGAAAGCGAATGAATGTTAATTGCAAATCGTTAATTTTCGCAAACGAATGACAGAGGACAGAGGAGGAGGAGGACAGGGGAGGAGCTGCAGACCAAGGAGCCACGGGCAGGACTCATGTATTTCTCTATGTATGTGATGTATGTGCATAGACATATCTTAATCTGGGATCCATTTTAGTTTATTGAACGTTGCAGTATGTTCCGTGGCTAAACATTTTGCTCAGTCACCCCGCCTGCTAAAATGCGATGAAAAATTGAAATTTGCACGCAAAGCCAAAAAGTTATGACTCGACAACCCCCCGTACACAAGGGGGGGGGGGGGGAGCATAGAGTGTGCGGCGGGTGTGTGCAAAATGGCATCTTGTTGTTGATAGTTCAACATGAGAAATGGCCAATTTTAATTGCGGAAACCAAAACTAACCGAAAAATGGCAAGAAAAACGAAAACAAACAGAAATAGCTGGAAAGACTTACGCAACACATGTGTGCGCCGTACAAAGGAGATCACAGATCTCAGACCTTATATGCATGATTCTTACCTAGAAAGAGAAAGAGAAGAAACAGAAATGGGAAGAGTTAGTTGGTTTTATATTACGTATTTATAAGTTGCTTCCTTATATAGAAAAATATATCACTAATTAAAGTAAAGTTTAATAAATATCATAACCTAACCACAAAGTTCTTTTTACAAGAAGTTTTCTTTTAATTTCAAGATTCAAGTTTCAAGACATTCAAGCATTTCCGTTCTCACAATCAAGTTAATTGCAACTTCATTTAAGAATCCGCCTCAATATTCACTTAAAATTTACTGTACAAACCGTTTTCTATTCCATTTCTATCAATCTCTTAAAGTTTTGGAGAGGCTTTTGCTTTGAGTGCACAGTTCTTGGCGACATAATGAAATGCACTTCAAAAGCCAACATCAAATTTATGGAAGACCCACCAGAAAAAAAAGCTACTTCCCAGACAAAGAATCGACATGACTATAAATACATAATTTATGACTAAATAGGGGCCAGGGCGAGTTGTTTAGTTCTTTGTAGAGCGACAAGTTTGACAACACGCATGATGATTTGTTTTGGCCTCAGCTAAAGTGAAATGTTTGGCCACACTTTGGCAGTCGAATAATCGCCAGATGCCAGCAGCAACAAAAACAACAACAACAAAAGTCACGCAACCCACAACATTTTTAAGAAATCCACAATTGACAGCCGAAAAGCGCCAGCTAAGAACAACAACAGCGGAAAATATGCCCTGTTATGGGAAAACTATTTTCAAGTCTTCCCCAAAAATGGGCGCCGTTTCAGAATTTCCAGAGTGGGTGTTGAGTGAAAGAGAGGGGGTGGGGGTGGGGGCTGAGGAGTTGGGGGATTGCCATAGTTTGTTATGCTAATTGAATACGAGAAAAGCTTTTTTCTAGCCACACACACACACACAATTTATGTCTGGCCAGAAAACTGTTGACTTGCGCGCGCAACAGCAACAACAACGAAAAGGAAAATGAGATTTTCACCCAATTTTCTGGCTCTGTGCATGAGGCAATGGTGCATGACATTTTCCAAGTGGGGGGCGGGGCGGTGTGGGGCGCGGGTGCCAGACACGCGACAAAATGCAGCCCAAGTTTTGGAACCGAAAAAAAAAATAGAAAAAAACGTTTTGTGAATGCCTGGAAAATGCTTTCGTTATGACATTGTTGATATAGTCGATAACAAGGAATCGATAAAGCATATATATGTATACACAGATATCTATCTATAGTTGGCCCACTTTATGTCACCGCAGAGCTGATAAGTTGTTGTAGAGGAAGCGCAGTTTGTTTGAGTGCATTAATGAGTGCCATAAATGATGGCATCATGATAATAAATAAAAGCCAATATTCCATATTGTATAAAGGGACTACCTCGATAGCTGGAGCAGCAATCGATAAGATTGAACTAATGCACCATTGGACAAAGCTATAAAATATCAAGAATATTTGATAAGATTTGTCATATGATAATCTCAGCTAACTGATAGTTAGCTATAAAGGTCAGTTTTTTATTGGGCTTTGTAAAAAACTCAAGCAGATTTAATGAGAAAGCCATTAGAAAGATTAACTAACGATAATCATCTATCGATAACATCGATCGAGGATAAAATCTTCCTCGAAATCGATGAGTTGAGTGTTAATTATAGAAAATTTCAAAAAATGAGAAATACGAAGGAATATATTTCGGTGTTCTAACTTTCCAGTCAACTAAAACTCCCACAGTAAAAGTCCACAGTTAACCTCCATCAAATTCCACATGTCACGTAGATTCCCACATAACTTCTATCTCATATCTAGCCACTTAATTTATGCACCACGTAGTCAGTTACTAAAGTTGGCAAATTCTCAAAATGCAATTGCCATAAACAATTCGTAGCACGTTTTCAAATGTTTATGCTTCAGTGGCTACCAAAATGCCAAAACATTTCAAATTTATTATTGCACGAGTCAACGGAGCCAAAGCAAGACATCATCACAGACAACGAGAGGCCACAGAAGAGGAACTCTGCCAGAGCAAATAAATGCACAGTCAAGGCGTAAACAAAACAGAAAATAAAAAAAAGAAGAAAAAAAAACTAACTATAGTGAATGCAAAATGTTTATGTAAACAAAAAATAGTAGTAGAAAAACAATAGAAGAGCTGGCCAAGAGGAAGGAAGCCAAGGCCGCAAATAGGAAATGCATAGCTTGGGTGGCATTGCACGCTGACGAGGCGGCAGCAGCAGCAGCGGGAGGGGGAGAGGGAGTGAGTGTGGGGCATGCAGCTTGTTGTCATGTTCATATTTGCATGTTGCAGCAACTGGCAAACAAGCGGACATTCATGCATAAAGCGATGCGCGCAGCTGGAGATCAAAGCCAAAAGATGAGCCAATGATAAGTCAACAAATTTTTCCTCTAGCTTATTTTTTGAACAACATGCTGCAGGATGCAAAAGGACGTCGCGCTCCCAGGCAGCCAACTAGTTGGGGGTCAGAGTTCAGGTCAGTGAAAAACTTTCTAAGAAATGCTATTACAAATTGACAGCGCCAGGAGCTGCAGCCGAAACCAAAAATGCAATTTCATGGCTTGTCAATCAGTTTGTTGTTGTTGTTGGAGTGAAAACTGCGGCCGGCTAAAAGGGCGCCAAAAACTGTCGTAGCTCAGCTGATTTATGTGCCACATTTAAGTTCATCGTTCATCTCTCTCTCTCTCGTTCTTTTTCAATTTTGTTGTTCGCGGTCAGAGGTTAACATAATATTTTTGATTGCATTTCAATTTTCATAGTGCCCATAAATCTTGCACAAGTGGCAAATTAAAAGTCATAAATTATTAGCTGCGATATCATTTGGCATGCGAAAGAAACAACAAATAGCTAACGAAAATAAATGCAGCTATTGCCAATTGCAAATTGCAATTCCAATTGCCATTCCCATTCCCATTCCCATTACCATTACCATTTCCATTTCCATTCCCATGCAACATGCTGCGCCGCAACATGTTGCCAGGCACTTGTTGCCTAATTTGCGCTGCGGTTGCCTGGCTTAGCTCAGTTTAACCACTTTTTAAATGTTGTCAGTTGCCAAAATGAGGAGTCAAAAGGTGTGCGATTCGTAATTGAAATTCGTGTTGTCATCTTGTCAAAGGTAACAGCAGCAGCCACAGTTAATGCAGCAGCGGGTGGCAAAGTATTTACAACAACAAACAGTCACAGTGCACGACCGTCGCATACTCTAGGGATATATAGAAATATATATATATATATATATACATATGAGCAAAGTTTGCGGCCGCTCCCAGAAACATTCAGTTCTCATACCCTGTATTCATTCCAATTGCCCTCTAAGCTTTTTACGTGCCATTTTCTGGGCTTCAAGAGTTAGATACTCATTATTTTCAATGAGCTTCTTTTCTACGTTGCACACACACACATTGTTACTGCTTCTACTCCAATACTTTCCTTCTACCTTAAATGCGTATCACCTTAAGATTTGACCTATGTCTATATAGGGTACTAAAGGGTATACTCCTGCCTTGTCCGTGGCACGTAGAAAATAAGTTTGAGGCTGATCGGATGGTGAACAAAAAAGTTTCATACAAACAGTTTTTCACGGTTTTTCCACATATGCGGGTGGAATTTATTGAAACGCCGTCTAAACGTGCACCTTTAACATATAAGGGAACTACATCTGTGCGTTGATCAGCAATCAATCAGTCAGTCAGTCATTCATTCAGGACAAGCAGTTTTGAATGTGCTTGTAGTAATCTTTATTTTCTTGTGCTCTTATTCCTAATCCATATAAAATCAACAAATATAACAAACCATTCACATGAGCATATAAGCGAAATTCAATACGATGAATGTGTAACACACGATCGTATTTCGTTTTCTATACTTCCGTTTGCATTTTGATTTATTGATGCAGCTCCCCACGCAGCGTCGTCGGTAACCCTACACCCCAGAGAGCTCCACAGATATGTCAAGCCCAACAAACAGACAGAGTATATAAATTTTTAACAAAATCATTTGCCACACAAATCAACGTGGGCAGCTCCCCAGCCCTGCTCAATTGGGAAAACAACATGAGCTTAATTATTTTTAAATGATTTACGAAACAAGGCAGCAGAGGGAACGGCACATGCTGCACATGTTGCCGAACGCCATTGTTTCGGGGATGCCTCATTGATATGGGCTTAGCACCCACGCAGGTATTGCCCAAAAATATCGGAGTGGCAGGGTTCGAGCTAGTCGCAGAGACACAAATTAATCTTTGCTTTCACTCACACTCCTTGTGCTCGCCGCTGCCTAAGTCGAATGCGATAATATTGTAATAAAGTTTTCAACGCTTACAAAGCAATCACCCACAAGCGAACAAGCTGCATGCCACATGCCGCATGCCACATGCCGCATGCCGCATGCCACATGCGACTGCAACTGCAACTGAAGAGTCGCCCAAGTTGCAGCCATGACTTTGTCATTTCGCTCGGGAAGCTGCTTGCGTGACGTTTTCTCGGATCGCATCTTGCGCCGCACTTCAATTGATGAATTTGATGTTGATGTGTTTATAATGGAAAGGCTTACGAGGATTTTCTAGCCGGAGACAGCAGATGAGACAAGAAAAAAGTTAGTTTTCTAGAGACGAAGTTTAAATACTCTAACAGCGTTATTGTGGGAACATTCACTAGCTCAATTTTTGAGCATTCATTTATACACTGAGAGAATAAAGCTGAGCTAAGGACAAGAACTCTCTTGCTTGATTTCGTACTAAGAAATTCGCTAGGTTTTGAGCCCGAATCTAGCTCAAAATTCGTGAATTAGCTTTAAAATTAGAGAAAACAACAACAAAAAACTTGATTCAAGTTTGTTTGTTCATAAAAAAAGTGCTTAAAATAACATATCGGATACCCTATGCCAGGGTAAACATACCGAGATCTTTAAACATTCATTTATCTCAGAGTGAAATTAAAATAATAAGTATATTTTATTTGCCAAACTTTCAATAAGAGAAATCAATACTTTGAGCCTAATATGAGCTACAACTTTTAACATATATTTTAAAATTCCAAGCTCAAACCCTCAACAACATCCATCAATATCGTTAACCGAATGCTGGACTTTTCCTATGTAAATTACTTTGGCCGCTGCCTATTAAATTTTAATGTTATTGGCGCCTTCAACTTGAGACAAAGTTACTTAGATATGCCCCCAAAGAGTTCAAAGACGAAGACGAGCCCAAACAAAAGCCGCACCCAACGAGAAAAAAAATCCCTCATTTTTTCATTTGCCTCATCAAAGTTGGTTCAATCTTTTCGTGGTTTGTCTCTGGGCTATTTGTAATTCAAGAGCATCGCGATAAATCGAATTGTAATAGATGCTTAGCTGCGATATGTGAGTGTAGGGGAGAGGCTTACGCCGCCGCCGCCAGGTTGGGCACAGTTCAAATAAAAATTTGTAATGATGATGAGCTTTCTATATGGAGAAAGCTGAAAAGAACGACGCGCACTTACAAAACGCCCACAAATTGTCGACACAAATTGACTGAGCTTCTCCCTCCCCCCCTCCAAAAAAAAAGCATAATTTTTCGCCAGCTTGCTGCAAATTTTAATTGCTTTTGTTGTCTGAGGTTCGCACCCCCGAGAAAACGGAAGACAGACAACTTTGCTGTCATCATTTATAATACATGCTTTTTTTTTAATTAATTCAGCGGAATTGCATTGAAAAATAATTATGGAAAACAATTTCAATTACCGAAAAAACTATTTTAAAAAATTCAGCAGAAGCAGGTGGTCAGCTTGCGAGTTGACAGCCCCGCAATTCAAACTCAACGCAGTTGGCAGCACTGAATGCCACGCCCACATTTACAGTTGGGAAAACTTGCAATGAAAATGCTGATGTTGGTTGTTATTGTTGCTGGCGCGTGAAAATTGTTGCAGCAATTGTTGCTGGCGTGTAATTGCAGCTCTTGTTCGTCGAGGGATTCGCTTTGCAGTCCAATCTCTCTGGTCACGTTCACGTGGAGATTCTCAGCGAATGACAACAGATCGCAACCGGAAGCGATTGGTTTTGGGTTTTTTTTTAATTTTATTTTTTGACTGAGCTCGCCAATCATTGAATTGGCGGTGGTGTGAAAAGCGAAGCGTGTCGATGCTGCATTTCCTCAAGATTATGAAAATTGCGCTTGTTAAGCTGCAATTGAACAATCGCATCAAGCCCCCGCGTGGCAAACGTGGCAAATTCAGTAGCTCCACGAAGCTTCCCTCACTTGTTATTCAACTAATGCCATGTTCTATGCAACAACAGCAACAGTAACAAAGCCGGAGTTTAAGTGCGAACAGGACTGTAATCAAAGGCGATTGTTGCTGCCAGCAGCTGCACAACAATCTCAGCCTTTTCGTGGGCCAAATGTCAGCGGAGAGGAGCCTCCACATACAAATGAGCTGTCCAAATGCCACACAATCTGAGAGTGTATGCTTCAAGTGTGCTGCTTCTCCCGGGAAACCATTTACCCATCCATGACTGGGCACACGCCCCTTCTCAGGTGTACAGTCTTCCTTCGCCCATCTGTCACTGGGGCCCTGCGCACCTGCCTTGAATGTCGGTTAGTTTTTCCGAACAACTTTGCAATTTACGCACTGAAATGTTTCGACACAAAAGTGTTTTGCCCCTCTTGGGTCAGACGGCAGACATTTTACGGGTCAGCAAAGAATATGCAAGCTGTATTTTTTCCTGGCTAAAAAGGCAGTGTCTGCGGCTACACTGGGAGAAATGTCTGTTGAGCAAAATAGCCCTACATTAAAAGATTATCAGAAAATTCTCACTTCAGGAAATCAAGCTTTTTGCTTTGCTATCAAATATTTTTCTTTCAGCTTAACAGTTATCAATTAATTTAATTTAACTTTATCCGTTTTCTATATAATTTTGTTAGACTATTTTCTTTCAGTGTACTAACGCTTAGTCGACCGGAACACCGAGCGTCTTATATTATTTTATGCGCATTCTTCTGCTTCTTTGGCTGATATTTGCTTTTGTTTATTCGCCCAGCTCGCATGAAACATTTTCAAGTTTTTTCACACTCGTTGCAAACTATTTGGTTTTGCATTTCCGCAGCACTTGCTGCACTTTCCACACACTTTTTAATGGGGCATGCAGCACACAAGCACACACACATACAATTTGGGAAACGAACGTAGGAATTTCCGGGTTGGTTTTTCCTTTAAGTTTTGCGAAATGATTTGCGCGAATCGAATAGCGCTCGTCAATTATGCAAAGTGAGGGCGGCATTTGGCTTCCTTTTTGGCCCTGGCAACGAAGACGTACCTCGGTCTAAGCCGCTTTGCATAATTAGGCAGCTTGGCTGGCAGTTAACCCTCCCCTTCGATAGACCTTTCTTTTCTTCTTTCATTTTTTTGATGAACCTTGCGTCAACTATTTGCATAAGTCAGTCAAAAGTGCAAGCCACGAAACTGATGCGGGTGGCCGCCAGAATACGCTGCAGGGGAGGGAGAGAGAGAGAGGGGCCAAGTGAAAGCCTTAACAGAGTCTTCTTCACATAAATGCTGGCTAGTCGTGTGTGGTGCGGTGGTGGTTTAGTGGTGCCTGGCTTAGCCTTGTGTTAGGTGTCGACAGGGTTAGGCGAATTAATTTCTTTACGGCTCTGTTGGCCCCTGAACAGATGGCCCCACAGCGATAAGCTCTACAACTGCGACACAGACCCGACTTGGGGAAGACTAGCGATAAATACGTAAGTGTAACCGACTTAGAGATACCCTTTGCCAAGTGCTAAGCTGACTGCAAACATTTAAGCTTCCTTCTATACTCACACATACATATACAGGAACGTAGGAGCATACGCTGCGCAGTCCATCTAGTCCATCTTTGTCCTACACTTTGTAAAGGAAATCCATTTCTTAAAACTTCGGTGTTTATAGTCCGATTCTTATGAAATTTTCTATGCCCAACTATGTGTACATTTAGCCCTATGCTATACCTTTGAATGTGCGTGTTTTTCTCAATTCCTGGGAAAAAGGGAGAGGTACCCAAAAAGTGAAATATTCTTCATCTGTGTATACTATAAAACAAGCCACATACCAGGTTTGGTATATTTATCTCCTATAATGTTCGAGTTATGCTTAAATAACCAAAGCTCAAAATCGATTTTAATCGAACATAATTTAAGCCTTTCCAGTCTCTATTTTTAGTAGTTTTCGTTACTCGAGTAGATGCCTTCCTTTGCCTGTTACATACACTTGCTTAATCCCATGATACCCTAACACGCCCATTTTCAATGGGTTCAGGGTATTTAAATGTACAATAACGAAAAAAAAGTACAAGAAATAAAAACATTTCATTTGCTTTCAGCAGTTGTTTCTGTTGTTGTCACTTTTACCAAGAGAGCGAGCGCGCGTTGCGGTTTTTGGAATATGGCTGGGTCCGGGGTTATCATCATCAAGACATCTGCGGAAAATGCAAAACGCAAGGGGGGCGGGGCGGGGGTTTTCACTGACTACATGCTACAAGCAGCGACAAGCACTACGCAATGTTGCGAAGACCCGTTGCAAGCGACTCCAAAGAAAAAAGTGTTGACTGCAGAAAGAAAGAAGGAAAGAAAAAAGCATTTTCTTTCAGTGGCTTCCGTTGAACTTGGCCCCCACCACCAGCTACTCGAGTGTCGGCATCCTCCGTAAACAATTGCCGAAGGTCAGCAGCGTCAAGAGACTTTTCATATTCGTATTCGTGCTGGCCCGTGGGGGCGTCTCCCAACTGGACACGCATCTGCGCAGCATTCGCCAAGGTAATTAAACATTTAGCCAATGGCGCCAATGAACTCTGAAACTTGCTGACTAAATATTCAACTGCCAAAAAGTTGGTGGGCTGCTTGGGAAATGCAGTGAAAATTCAGTTCGCTGTCCCAAAATAGAGTAGCGCACAAAAGCAACAACAGCAAAAACAGAAAATAGCCATAAAAGGAAATTATTTCTAGTTTGGGTCGGAAAATTATGAGTTTAGTGGAGTGAGTGAAGATCACTCAATGGAACGAAACTATTAAAAAGCCTCGCACTGGCAAATTGAAACGGAATGGGAATGTGAATGGAATGAGAATAGGAATGGTAATGGAATTGAAAATGGGAATGAGAGCAAGAACAGCATGTGCTGTGGGTTGTGCTTGGTATGCCAGTTTGCACTTGACCCTAACTGGGTCTCGACTTTGTGTAGAACGCGGCGAACATGGGGAGAAACCGAGAAGAATGACAGAAAACGAATAAAACAATAGAGTGAGAGAGCTGGCATATGGTAGGACGTAATTATTTGATAGAGAACACGAGACAAATGGCACTGTCATGTGTATAAATATACATTTGATGTGTGTGTTGCTTTGTGTGGCTACTTTTAGTTTGCTAGGGTTTCCTCAATTCCACCCGCATGTGTGGAAAATTAGCGGAAGGCATTTTGCCTTAGCTATTATACCTAGAGACTTAGGAATTTATTATTGGTGAATAACTAGAGTAAACCACTTTTCTTGTTTTTCTAACGAATCCCATTTAAACATATTTTCAAGGTTCTCTGTGAAAATATTGTTTGAAAAATTCCACTTGTAAGGGTGAAAAAAATGTGAAAAATATCTATGTAAAACCATTTTGATTTTTATTCAAAAGGAGTGTAAAATTGGAAAACACTTATGTAATGAATTTTGAAATTTGTATTCAATTGTCTTTAAACACCAAGAGCTATCTTTGGGTTTTTCTCAAATCGCCCGAAAAGGGGGAAATTATGTGAATAACGTTAGCGGAAATTGTGCGCAAGTAGTCCGTTAATTGAAGCTGACTCTAATAAAAAGTACCATATACTCTAAATTTATACTTTATAATTATTATTAGGGAATCCCATTTAAAACTATAAAAACTCTATCAAAACTTTCTAAATTTCGGCAGCTATTCACTAAATTACAGGATGAATTTCACGCTTAATACACTTCTTTTTTTCATTTAGTTTTTAATTTTAAAAAACGGCACGGGGCCAGTTGACATGGCATTGAGAGTTAATGTTCTGCTGTAGCTGGGCACAAAAACAAAGTGGGTTAATTGCAATTGCAGTTAATGTCGTCATGGAGTTCCTGCTCCGCAGCAAGTTTTAGTACTACACATAGACAATTCTCCAAATTAAAAACGTTGCCTTTCGTTCGTTACGCATTGCGAGCTGTGTTTTTTTTTTCATAGATGTTAGTACGCGGTTTCCGGTCGCATTTCGTGCTTTATTTTTTTTTTTTATCATAATTTAAGTGCTTAGCTTACATTTAAATTATGTATTATAGTTGGGAAATTGCCGAGGCAACTGGTTGGAAAACTTTGCCGGCTGCTCAGGCAAATTAGTGGCATACCCAGCCGTATGTTCACTTAATGTTCGTGTGTGTGTCATTACGATATAAACAAACCCAAATAGGGTTCTCGCTCTCTCTTTCTCTCTCTCTTGCTTTATCAACTGCATTTGTGATACACTCCCCCAATCGCACGTCATATATCATGTTGTAATAGGGCGCCATATAAGGGCTTTAGGCGAGTGCAAAGCATTTTGATAAATGTTGCACTTGTGGGCGTTGCCACGAATATGTGACCAAAGGCAGGTGCCCAACGAGGGTTTAACTCAATGTGATTTTCACTGTGCAGTGCAAATGGACGAAATGTGTTGGTTTAAGATAACTTTATTGCCCCACTTGACTGTCAACTGCGTCGCGAAATTGTGAGGTTTGCACTCATCCGATTCGCGATGAGATCATAGACTAGAAGCTACTTTGCCAAAACTAAGCTGATTTTTGGGTTTTTTCTAACAATTTCTTTATGGATATTTTTCTCCAGCCAAATTTAGTTGAATTCTGCATTCAAATTTGATGAGAGAATCAAATTTGGTTTTTATTTTTAGGTATTTATTTGTATTTATTATTTCTTTTAGGTCGAAATTCGATTGTTTTCAGCTCTTTCTATTTCCCTTAGTTAGACGTAAGCCAAGTTTATGTGCATTAGGCCTGTTACCATTTCTAAAGCTCTGCACAACACTGAAGCCAACTGGCCAAGTCGCAAAGTGGCAATTAAAGCGCTTAAGTTGACGGGCCAAAATGGCACAATCTCGCTCTCTCTCTCTCTCTCTGCGTCTTTCTCTCCCTTTCTGTGTAGGTATTTGTTGAGTCTTGGCCCTTTTGAAAGTGCCGCAATTTGCAAATGAGGTAAACGTGTGGCCAAAAAACAAAAAAAAAAAACCATACCAAAACAAAGAGATCTGTGCAACGGTATAATTAAGTTGGCCTCATCAGCCATTTACGGCTACAACAACAACAACAACAACAGCCGAGGCAAGTGCGCGTGCTTTGTGGCATAGATCCTCTCCCCTCCAACCCCGCTCCTTTGCCACTCACCCCTTTGCCACAGCAGATTTTATTGTTTGCATTTGCAAAACACGAAATACGGTCCCGGAACTGCCAACTTTCCTTTGCCGTCTTGGCCAGAGTCTAGTTTTTAAAGCCAACCACGTTCTGGACTGTTTTTTTTTGCCGTGTTTTCTTTTTATTGGCCATAACTGAGAGCCAACAATGGCTCTGTCTAATTAGATTTTTAAAGCCATTCATTATGCATATAGGGAAGCCTGAATTTGACACGCAAATCGCTCTGGAATTAAACTCCAGAGCGGGCGGGGGGAGGTGGGAGGTGGGGAGGGGCTACAAAACAAAATAAATATTGGACTGGTTACAGTTACAACGGCTCTTGTGCAATTTGCCGTGTGTGTCGGCATTTGGCCAAAGGCAACGATCTCTGCGATCTCATTTGGTGCACACGCAGCGCAATGCAGACAATTGCATAGATGCCCGAGACCGCAGCCCCCCGTCCTCCCGCCTGCGCTCTATCTCCCTCCGCGCAGACAACAATCATCATATAATCACATAATGCTCACAAAAAAGCCAACTTCATAACTGCCAACTGGCAACGGGCAATTGCGGCTGCATCTATCGATAACCATTTAAGCCACAGAAATTAAGCCAAACACACAACAATGGAAAAGAAATATGTTCAAGCGCTTGCAACCGACTGCGCCATACTCTGTTCATGGTATATTAAGCACTAAACTTAGTCGAGAAGTGTCTGCTTAATAATTGCGCTTGTGGCTCTAAAACTGTAGCCCACAATCATTGACTTTTAAACTGTGACCTTGTGCATTTGTGGAAGCCGGAGTGGGCGTGGCCTAGACTTGTAAAGAAGCTGATCAGTCCGTCAAATTTGGTAATTCTAGCTCTTAAACTGTGAAAGTTATCGATTGGGCTGGTGACTCTTAAACTGTAAACCCCAATTGGTGATTCTTAAACTATGATGTTAGCAAATATCGATTAGACTAATTAGAGATCAAATTACAATTTGTGGGCGGTTAAATAGGCGTGTCCGCAACATTAAAAGAAGCACGAAGTCGGTCAAATATAGTAATTTTTCCTTTTACCCTGTGAAAGCTTTCGATTGGGCTAGTGACTCTAAAACTGTAATCCCCAATCAATGACATTAGCTATTGCTAAAAATAACCTTTCTATTTGTTTATTTATCGATTTTGAATACGTCGTCTGACTTAGTTACAAATGAAAAGGTATTCCAATTTATAAGTCTCTGCCGGACAAGCCCAATATACTCTTTATGACTTCGGCAACAGAGTATAATTAAAAAAAATGATTTGCCTGGAATTTATTGCGGTTTGCGTCAAAGCAAGGCTTGGCCAACCAAAAATATAGCAACAACAATCGCATGAGCAATATTCAATACAATTACACAAATTACAAAAATACTCACGAAATTTAACCAAATATCATTTTATCTTTTTGTGTAGTTTAGAAAACGGTTTTTTTTTTTTTTGCTTACCTGCAAAGAAAGAGAAAAAATTGTAGAATTTTATTAGTTTTTGTCGGCTCGTAAAAATAAAACTCTCTGAGAACTTGAACTTTGCCACGCACCGCAAATCAGAGTCCACAAATTGTGTTATATATATGTATGTATATACAAAAGAAACAAAAAGATCGTAAAGTGAAAGAAGTCCATTAAGTAAAAGGGGGAAAAAGGTCTTGTGGTTTTTTGGGTCGCGCCACAAGACACTCAAATGTGGCGACAAAGTTGAGCAGAGAGATGCATTAATTTTAAACAAATTTAATTAATGAGAAACCAAATTGTTGATAGAAAAATGTCGTAAAACTTAATGTGTTTCTTTAGCTTTTGATGATGTTGTGAATTAAATTAAAGAACAAACTCTGTTTGCAGCTAATAATAATAATAAGCTAATAAAAAGAACGCCCAGAAATCTAGTTTGTTCTGTATTGTTGTGAGTGCACATTGAGTAAAATTTATGGCTCATTCATATGATTCATGCATTTAATTATTCCACGTTTTGTGATGCAGCAACTTCTTATCTGCAAGTTCTCAGTTTCTCTCTTTGTGCATAGAAAAAAATGTAAATTAAACGTTAAGAACATCTGATATAACAGCAGAGTCTTATATACTATACTCGAATGGATAGCCATGTTTGAGAAACTGTTAACAGTGGGAGGCAGGAGATAGAAGGGTCTATGAGGAAAGGTTTTAGAAAGAAGCATGTTACCAATATATGTTATTTGTAGCATGTGATACATAAGCCAGGCTTGTGGCAAAGAGCTCAACTCTAGCCAAGGGTCTCCGACTGTGGCACTCTGAAAGCAGTTGATTTATCTACAGCTGTAACTATTTATTTATTTATTAATCAGCTAGCTTAATATAGATTTTAAAAAATGTAAAGGTCGCTAAAACCAGCAATAATCATATATTTATATTAATCATTTATCTAAAGCTTGAAATAGTTATTCGTAATAACTTCTCAAATTTCCAAAACATTTCTCAAACATAGAACATGCTGACCTTCTAATTAGGAGAAATATAAGAAAGGAATAAACTTCTAATTGAAACAATAAGAATAACAATAAATATGATTTGAAATCAATTCATTAAATTCTATCACATGGTAGAGTATTCACAGTCTCTGTAGCCCGTCTTTCTTCATTTTGAGCTCTTGGCCATGAAAATAAGTTAGCTTAGCTTTTAAGTTAGCTATTAAAAAACCTAGCTTATTCGTAACCGAAACTGGTCATGAAAATCAATATCACTTGCAATGCAATTAAAAACAAAAAAAATAAATGAAAATACCAATATTACTTTCATTTATTGCATTTCCCCGAAAATTATTTCTTTTAGCTGCAAATCAAAAAGGCCGCCAAATAGTTTTGTATTGTCGCAGCTGACGATGTGTGAAGCGTACGAAAACTGCAGGCCAAATCCAAGCTACATTCAGGCCTGCATTCATTCAATCAGTGAACCATCCGTCAGTCAGTCCGTCAGTCCGTTCAGATAGACACAGACAGTAGCATTGGCAACCGCATCGGGAGTCTATTGGCTTTTATTGTGCAGCCGCCCCGTTGTCTGTCTTTGTCTTTGTCTGTGCTCGGCAATCGGCGTTAATGCTTTGCTTTTCACTGACTTCTCATAACTGAATATCGGAAAATAAATATTTTCACAGCTCTGGCGTTAATTGGAAAAAACGGAAAATTGAAGCTCAGCAGCAGCATGTTGCGCCTCTCGCCTATAGATTTTTCAATTTTTCCACTCTAAGCTGCATTTTTAATGACCATAAAATATTTTTGGCCATTGGCTTTATGAAAATTACGACATTGTTTCGACTGGACTGAAACTTTTGCCTCGGCTGGACGGACGTGTGGGCAATAATTTGGAGCAGATAAAGCTACGACTAAAGCTTGAAGGTGCGCCTTGCTAAAAACTAGCGCAAAATTGAATTGCGCTCGGCCTGATAGTCAAAAATTTGGCAATACTTTATGGAGCAGCCAGACATATTTGTCAGTTTTAATCGCCGCTTTATAATCAATTAAAAACTTGAGCTTTTAAGCCGATTTGTAAGCTGCATTTTGACCCAGAAAGCAGCAGCAACATTTGTTGGAAGCCAAACTCTTGGCTGAAGCCAAACAGATGAAGTTGTTATGGATCTGCCTGCCTGTCTCTCGACTCTGGAGTGGCATTTGATATCGATGATGTCTTTGTTTCATTTGCAGCAGCAACAAAAATTATGCAAAATGCGAACGCAGCAGGGGAGGCCAAAGAGAGACATGCAACAAACAGAGATTGCAAGCGAAAGATATTTTATAGCGAGGGGTTCGCACAGAGACTCAAGAAACTTGTCAGCCTTATGACAAGGCAAAAATAAATAAAATAAACAACATTGTTGGCCTTTTCTTGTGGTTATGTGGAGTCAAAGGCAAATTGATACGTTGCTTGTCAACTCGCAGCCAGGATCAGCGAGAAGCTGCTTGCACTTTAAAAAGAAGCCAGAAAAATTTGCTGAAAGCAGAAGATTGAATGCCCTTCCAGCTGACAGTTATGGTAGGCACAATATGGAAACATCAACTACCTTCGAAGTGTTATTAGAACAAAAAAGTTCTGCTAGATATCGCAAGCAACAATAATCTCTGAGGTCAGACACACAGAGAAATAAACTGGACTGAATATAACAAAAATTTATAGGGTATAAGAAATATATATCTTAATGCTGCACATATCAAATATCTGCGAACAGCTTCTTTGTGGTTGCAAGCAAAGCCCAAATAATAATAAATAATAAAAAAAAGTGTCTTTGGAATGCAAAAGAAGAGTTTAAAGGGCGACAGCTATGAATTATATGAATTGTGTATATACGATAAGATACCGAGCAAAAGTAGCAATTAAAGCGAAATGTCAGCTCTCAAAACGTATAATAAACCCTAAATTTGGCAGTCAGTCAGGTGCAAAAGTCCAGAGCTGAGGTGATAATGGCTAGCCGGACACAGACTCAGACTCAGACTCAAACTCAGACTCGGACTTCGACTTCGACTTGGAACTCCCGAGGCGTACCAGGGAGAGTGCACTTTGGAAATTGGCACCTTTTTTTTTACCTGCAACTGTGTTACCTCATTGCCAAGCTGCTTTTGTAACTGTTTTGACTTTTCTTATCGCTTGTGAAAATCAGCCAAGCCAGGCAAAGGGCCACTTTCTGTTTTATTTTTTTCTTTCTTTTAAGAAACAGAAAAAAGCCCCAAACGAAAGTGTTTTTCATATACAATATGCACAAGTACCTCATGGTACGCTGCGTCTGCAGTGCTTCCACTGGTGCCAAGTGCAAGTGGTGTGCGTGATAAACCAATTAACTGCAGCACACACAAACACACACTCACACACACACACTGAACTCAGCTCAGACAAAAGTCCAGAAATCTGCTGCCTGAAAGTGAAATTCATGGTAAGAAACAAAGCGCACAATTCGAGACCTATAAAAACTTGTAGATGACTAACAGAGTAGAGTAGCGAAGAGAGAGAGAAAGGTAGTTGGAGAGTTGGGGGCGTGGCAACACACAAAAAAATAAACTGTTTAACATGAGCCCAACTAATGGATAGTCTCTTAGAGCGACTTTTTGTTTGTTTTGACACACAGTCAAAATGTCAGTCAGATGTCATAATTAGAAAGAAACGGACTTGTTCTGCGGCATGTGATGGGAAAACAAAAGAAAATTGAAAGGCAAATCTAAACGAAAGAATGGAAAATCAAAGAACTACGAGAACAAGGCAAGTCAATCAACCTCAAATTGTTTGATTTTAAAGCATTGTTCACATAAACGAAATATTTTTAAAAATAAAAAGTTTATTTAAATAATTTAAGGAGAAGCTAATGAAATTTAAGAGAATTGTGAGTTATATACAACAAGAAAATAAGTGTTTTAAGTTTAAGTTTTAAGTTTTAAAGCTCGCGCCGAAGTTTGTTTGCGAACTAGTTCCGAAACTGAGATCATGTTAGATAACATAATTAAATATGTTAAAAGGGAAAACTTAAACATGTTGAACTTCATCTAGAAATGAAAATCGAGAAACAAGGAACTTTTTTTTAGCAACATGCAAATCAACCTTGTTGAAAATGGGCTTTAATTATCTCTTGATTTTGTCAGTTCTGTGATTCACAATCAGCTTCATCAGATGAACAAATGATAATTGTTTATCAGCTCTCCGAATATAAATGCAGCACGCAATTAAAACTTAAGCTTCAGCTACTTAAATTCAATTGCGTTCTTCAATCAGGGAAGTCAGGCACAGATACGAATACAGATACAGATACAGATACAGATACACATACAGAGACAGACACGAGACAGCGAGAGCAGATAAACTTAATTGACTCATTAAGTGCACAAGCGAGGCGTCACTTTCCCCCAACAACAATCACTGATTAGATAAAAATTGTAAGTAATTTATCACTTTAGAGAACAAATAACTCAAAAAGAAGAGAAGAAAAAAGTAGGCAACTGACAGCACTAACTGTAATTAAACATCTAGCTGTAACTGTAGATGCATTCGTAAATTTATCTTTGTACGAATTTAGTTGCATATTTTTATTTAGCCAAATCTATGTTCAAGTCTATACCATGATATGTACTTCTTAGTGTACGTCTATATTTGTATCTATTCACGAATCTACATCTACTTATATTACCTTTTTTGCTTTGATTTTTTGTCTAGATCTATATCTATATATTTATCTGTATCTGTAAGTCTGTCTTGAGCTGTTTCTGTGAATTAATCTGTATCTTTGTCGTCCATGTATCTATAAGTCAATAAAGTAATGTTCGTACCTATGCATATGAATTTGTATCGATATCTATATCTATATATATATATATATATCTTTATCTTCATCTATATCTTTAACTATCACCTGTATCTATTTGCATATGTATCTCAATATGTATCTTTTGCTTTGCATCTACATCTCTTGCTCAACTACCTTTTAAATATTCTACACAATACCAAGTCGTAGCTTTAACAAATTGCAATTAAAGCCACAGCCCGTACACTTTTAATTTAGTTTCCTAGAAGAAGGTTAGGCACAAACTGAGCAATTGGATGGTTTCTAGTAGTTCTTTTTTTTTTTTTTTTTTTTGGTAGAAGGTTTGCGTGTTAGGTTAACGGAAATGTGATGTAAGTAAGCAAGTTGAATGTGGTGCGAGTGGCAGCAATGGGGGCTAGGCGAGGCCAGGCAGCTGCCAGGCAAGTAATCTATTGGAGTTGAGGCTTGGCCTGAGCTGGGCTGGACTGCTAGTTAGTTCCGTCGTGTTTATGTTTGGGTCTCAGTCGTCGCAGTCGCCACTTTATTATTACAACATTTTCCATTTCGCTTCGCTGAAATAATAATTCGCGCTTCGTTGTTTTACAACTGCCAATGCGAAAGAGAGCAACAACAACAAGAAGAGAATTGCTGTAAAGAAGTTAAGGAAGATGCCATTGACCTCAAGGCGAGGCAAGTCCCAGTCCAGAGTCAGTCGCCAGTCGCCAATCGTTCTAAAGGCGGGCGCGGTGGCAAGTACGCGCGGCGACGCAACGTTGCGGCTATAAATCCAGAGCAGACTGTCCGCCACAATTGCCTTGGCCTGGACTCGTGGACTCGTGTGGCAGCTGCAAGCTCGCAATGTTGCACGTTCAGCTGTTACCTGGAATTGTCGTCCGGGCATTGCTTGAATTCGTATTTCTTTTTTCTTCTTTTTATTTTTTTGCTGTTGTCCAACACTCAACACTCGTCGACACTCGACTTTGACTGCATCTCAAACGCGTCTCGACACACTTGTCGCCTTGTCCTGCCGCGCAACATGTTGCCAATGCTGTTGCCCATGTTGCCCCGCTTGTCGGTGACTTCTCAACATTTGTGGCAGAAACTAGTTTAGTATTTTACTAATTACAGAACATAGACAGAAGACAAGCCATAAATCGATTTGCTCAACTCTACGCACACCACAATCACAACTCTGGCCCCAAGGCTATTTGGCTTGGGAAATCATAAATGCTTCTGGGCAGATTCAAAGATGTAAACAACAGCGATCGATGATTAATGATGTTGCATGGCTTAACAATACACAAAAGAAAAAACAGTTAAAACATTTGCTTAGCTTTCGAAATTTACATTTGTCAAGCTGCGGCTAGCTCTCAACTATCTATCATTTTTTATCTCAAGCCAAAAGTTGACCCAAAAGTTAAAGTTAAGCCATTCTTGAGGTTGTTAAATTTGTAGATTGATCCATTAAAATAAATGAGCCGCAATTTAGTTTAACTCCCTGAACTTATCTAATCTCATGTTTAGTTTTCAATCAAGCATCTTATGTTAACCCCAGGTATTATAATGCTCTAATGAAACCCATTTTTAATGCACTTACAAATCTTATTGGAGCGCATATGAAAACTTCCCGCGTCCACTCAAAAACCACTTTAAACAAATAAACAACAACGGCAAAAAAAAAAAAAAACAATAATCGAGGAAAAACAAATCGTTTTTCCAGCATACTTAAAAAATCTCATTACCCCCGAAAATAATGAGGCCGATCTGAATTGCAGCACTGGCCACAAAGAAACACACAAAAAAAATGCATTAAAACAAGTGAGAGAGCGTAGCTCTAAATGATCGACAAAGACATACCCTAATCCTATACCATACCCTAATCAACAAGGAAAATTATTCTTTCTATGATATACGAGAATCTCTATGAACAAACTGGCCGCTTAAGGTCTTAAAATCTCCAAGATGTGCTCCAAAAATCAATATTTATCGATCGAATATCTGAAGTCAATTTGATATGTGTATATTCTATTTCCATTCTTAACATCCCTAGCTCTAAGAGATTGTGAAATCGATTTTAATCGATTCTGTTAAAAAAAGGAAGGTTTTCAAGATCTAAAGTGGGATATATCTCTGTATGGTCTCCCGCATTCCTAGTATATATTCCTAGTTCTAAGGGATATGCTCTAAGAAGTTGCACTGCAAATCGATATTTATCGATTCTGTGAAAATGAGGTAAGAGCTCAAAAACATATGTTTGATCTGTGTATGCTCTAGAAGTCCCTTATTCTCATATCTTCGAAGCTCAAAGATGCCTCAAGAACTTCTAGTACACCCCATTATGATTTGTACTGGGTATTCAAGCCGAAATTACGTGCAAATTCCAAACGGATTCGTATTGGTAAAGTGGGCGTGCGCGCGTTCAATGGGGGCGTCGAGCATCAATTTTGAATGGGGCACGAGTTTGGTAGCTCTGGCAGTTGGCCTCTCTGCCTTTTGAAGACACATGATTATTAATTTGATTTGTAGTATTTTTCTACCAATTTGCTGCGCTTTCTTGTTGCCGACCTCCAAAAAAAAAGAAGCATTTTAGATGGAAATATTTCTTTTTTTTTAAGTGCGCCTCGATTTCACTTTTCATTGTTACACAGCGAGGAATTTGTGAGCAATTCCAAAAGAAATGAGCTACGGCCAAAATGATTTCAATGTCAATGATTTAAAGTGTGGGCCGGGCCCGAAGCAGGCAGGCAAATTGTGTGCTCAGCTTTTCAGATTAGACTGCGGTAGACACAGCTGAGATTTGAATTGCTTGCACTTAGTTTCTTATATTTTCTTGGGTGTGTTGGAAAAAGAAACTATTTGCTTGATCGCAGCAAGTGTCAATTGGCGGCTGGACTCTTCTAGTTCTTAAAAATCCGCTGCGGCAATCTCATAAACCAAATCTCATTAGCGGCTGGCTAAGCGACTTGTCAGCGGCACGCAAATATGCATAAATCTTTTGGGGCTCAACATAGATGCCAAGATATTTAAATAATATTAACAGCCAGCATGGTGCCCGCAGCGCCTCTTCTAGCACGCTTCTCTCTCTCTCTCTCTCTCTCTCTCTCTCTCTCTCTCTCTCTCTCTCTCTCTCTCTCTCTCTCTCTCTCTCTCTCTCTCTCTCTCTCTCTCTCTCTCTCTCTCTCTCTCTCTCTCTCTCTCTCTCTCTTCTCCCTCTCTCTCTCTCTCTCTCTTGAGATTCCTGTTTCCTGTTCACTTATCTCACCGGTTTGCCTTGTGCTGCGATCATAAAAATTTTGCCAGCGGCTGCGCAGCGGCAGCCTAATGACTACCACATGCAGCCCTCTCCTCTCTCACTCTCTCGCCTCTCTCACCCTCTCTCTCTCTCACTATCTAGCTGGCTATCTCCCTTTATCTCTTGACGGCTTGTATCTTTATTTTATCATTTGTTTTTTATTGCGCTCGCTGCATTTATTTCCACTTACTTTGATGATTACGTTTGCATTTATTTAGCAGCTGGAAAAACTAGGAAAATATTCTGCAAATGAGTTGCGGCAGGCGCTGCAGCAGCTGCGTAGCCAAATGGCCCAAAGGGGTCGGCACGTGTGGCACACACACGCGGCTTGTGGCAAGACAAACACGAACAAAAAAGTAAGAAAAACTCAGCCAAATGCAAATTCGCGTTTGTCATTCTGGAAGACAGCAATAAAGCATTTGTTTGGGCCAGGGGTTGAGGACAGGCATCTTCTGATGCGTTAATTGAAACTGCCAGATGCGGTATGTCTAACATCATGTTAGCCCTACTCGTGACAGCCACAACAACGGAAAAGTGATATATAAAAAGTATTTAGAGTTCGCACAATAAGAGAGATCAAAATTTGGCTGTTGACTGAAGGAATTGTCTTGGGATGAGATAATCTCTGTCAGAGTTGTAGAGCTGACAATCAGCATAAATGTTAAATATTTAAAATATAGAAATGGGAATTCGTTCTTGGATGTGGAAATCTGTAGAAGGAATAATAACTTTGGGCAGAGATTAAACTTTACTACAAAAGCTTCTTAAAATTGCAATCCAATTTCTTCAATAGACAGAAGTTGACATCAAGAAAATATAAAAACAGGGTTTAACTAATAAAGGGCATATATCTGAAACATGCTTCTCATAACAACAGATTCTTGGATATTAATATGGTTTATAATAATAATAAAGAACTTGAAGCTTAGGAGCTGACCTTTAAACATCAATTTTGGGGCTATCCTAAATGTAGGATAGTTAAGTTAAAGCTAAAGCTAACCTAAGAAAAAATATTGCGCTGGCCTTCGGCTCTACCTTCTAAAAACTGCCTTTATGCAAAAATTTGTAGAATTAAATTTGCTTGGCCATTAACAATCTCTTTAGCTGCAACATAAGCCCAGCCTCAATCCTACTCCCCACTTCGAGTTTATTTAATTAAAAAATATATATTAAAAAATGAGAAAAACACATCTGTTGCTCATATCCGGAATTTCTACATGGGCCATTAATCTGCCGGCTAGGAACAACAACAACAACAAAAGAAAAAACAAAAAATGAGTCATAAAAACTTACGCAAATTGAGAGGCACGTTGCAAGATGCAAAGTTGCAGATGCAATGCGGCTCGGACTTGCGCGGAACGTCCTTAAAACGAGTTTTGGGCCAAAAACAAAATAAAAAGAAGAAGACTAAAACACGTTTTAGTTGACTTAACGAAATCAATTCAAGAACCTGAGGCCAAAAAGGCCAGACAGAAGCGGCACGTAGCACGAGTCTGACGCGGAGACAACTCGAGAATTTGCCCAGAGCAGAAGAGAGAATGGGAGAGAGAGAGAGAGAGAGAGCTCAACGAACTGCGCCGAAATTCAATAAGAAGCGGCGATAAACAGCAGCTGATAAAGTCGAAAAGGTAAACTCCGAAAATTAGTGAAGAGAACCACAAAACCGAAAGGGGAAAACCAAAGCCAACGAAACGCGGACCCAAAGGAAGCGCCAAGTAAATAGAAGGGGAGGAGGGGTGGAGAGACACGCGGCTTTGGGTTCAGGTTCGGTGCAACAACTTGTGGCACGAGTGACAAGTTCAGAGACAACAATATTTGGTGCAGACAGCGCAGAGGGCGACACTCATAACAATTATATCACGTTTGCCATGCGGGCTGGGAAAGTATTTTTATCAAAGTGTGTGTGCGCGGTGTGTGTGTGTGTGTGTGTGTGCGAGTGTGTCTGCGTGTGTGGGTGGTTGGAAGAGGCAATAAAATAATCGATGAATCACATTTCATCTAGGGGAGGGGGGTGCGGCTCTATCAACACTCGGGCCACTTATTGAAAATACCCAAAAGCAGACCAGCATTTGATTAAAGTTTGAAGAACTAAATCAACCACCAAATAACGAAAAGGCCGTGAAGAAAAATAAGAGATTACGTTTGTGGAAGTGACGAATACTAAATACCCTTTAAAATTCGATGTTATCAACAAAATTGGACATATAAAGAGCCCTAGATACTCTAAGTGTCTTTCAATAGTGCAAGAGAAAACTTCCAATCAAGACGTGATCGATCGATGTTTGCGATGGAAGTGATAAAAATATTAAAAAAGCTTTTGTAATTCAATAGTTTTATTAAATAATACTAGATACCTACTAAAATAAATACTACTATGGTATTATTTAATAAATGTATATAAAGACAATTACATATTCTTGGCTATAAATCATTTCCTTACTTGCAAAGGTATACCCTCGAGTAGCGCCTCTTACATAGGGTATACAGAAAACAGCAAACTCCACTTGCAAAGGGTATACACAGAACATCAAGCACCTTCACACACAGCTGGCCAGGCAGGTTAGCTCTACACGACCAAATTTAATTGCTGCGCTTTGTTGTGCCAATAACGACAACAACAACAACAACAACAACAACAACAACATTTATAACAAAGGCAACACAACAACCACAATAAGCTGAAGCAACCCTCGCTTTTGGCAATTTTTCTGTTGCCCGAAACACGCAACCGACAAAACAAAACAAAACGAAACGAAATAAAACTCAATGTGAGATGCGACGTCATCGTCATCGTCATCCAAAAGCTGTGAATGCTCGCAAATGTATCTGCAACTGCATCTGTATCTATCTGTATCTGTAGCTGTATCTGTATCTGTCACAAAACGCCTTGGGGCAGACTATGTGAGCAGCTGCAGCGAAGCCACGTCGCGGACTCGAATTCGGATTCGGATTCGGATTGGGTTTGTTATTGGGAATTGTTGTAATTCGCATGGTTTATAAAAAAAGTTCTGTGCACTCTGCGGGGGGTGGTAGCTGCCACACGCAGGGTGATTCAGCTGTTAAATTGTGTGATTGTGTCAGGATAATGCAGCAACAATAAAGGATGTGGCCAGCGTGCAACAGGATGTTGCAAATTTACTTCAAGACAGATGTTGAATGTGAATGTGAAAAAAGAAAAACACGCATTTAAATTCACTTGGGGTTACTTGGGCCCAAGCTAAGGGTTAAGCTGAGGGCTATCGAGAGACTCAAAAACGTTTATTGCATTACAAAAAAATACAAATAAAAATCAATTATTGTAGCATATGTGAGTGAATTATAGCTTAACTTTTCTTTTGTTCAGAGATTTAAAACTTGAGATTTACTTTAATTAACTTTAACTTGAGCTGCAAGGCAGCTGCTTGAAGTTGTAATTAAAAGCTGCATGTAGTTTAATTTCTGTTGTTGTTGTTGCTCTCTTCAATTTGCATGTTCAACAAAACTGCCTGAGATGAAAGATAATGACAGATGCCACATTCGCAGATACATCAATTGCTCAAGAAAATGGCAAAAATGTCAGATCAAAATAAGCAAAAATAACTATAAATTAACTGAGGTTCTGCGCTGTGGTCTTTTTGCTGTCTCAAGCCAAAGATACAGATACATATATGCATATGTATATATATTTGTGCTCGTGTGTTTTTTGTCACTTTTATAATTAAGAGCGCGACACACACGACTTTTCACATACCTACGACTATATATATATATGTATATATAGTCCGCGACAGACGTACTCTACATATAGAACACTCACGAATCGAGTTATTAGCAAATGAAAAATAATTTTGATATATCAAAAACTCAACTAACCAAAAAAAGAAACGAAAGCGTGAAGAAATAAAAAGAACACATGCAAAAAATGTGCCTCGTTTTTTTTTCTTTTTTATATTTCCCTTTTCACAATGAAGAAAAAAGACTGCTAAATGCTCAAAAATTAAGCGAAATGAATATGAAATACATTTCTAGAACAGTAGCCACTCGCTAAGTAAAACTTGAGAAAAAGATTTGTTAAGAATTTGGTTTAACAAATTTTAAAGATTATTTGACATTTTGACATATGTGAATAAAAATATATATGCATACATTTCTAAAACAAGTTCCAATTAGCGAGTGAACACTGTGAAAATAATAATAATAATAAGTCATAAGACATACCAGACGTGTTGGAGAAGATTTGCGTTGATGTCGCTTAAATCCAATTCGGTTGAGTAATCGACAAAGGCACAAAAACAACAATAACAACAACAGACAAAAAGTATCCACAAGATGCGAACGCGCGCTCAACTTAAGTTTTTTGTTTTTTTTTTTGTGATGTTTTTTTTGTTTTCTGTATGAATGCAGGCGAAGGAAGCTGCAGATGAAGATGCCGATGAAGAGGAAGTGCCCAAAAAGAAGAGGCAGTAAATCAGAGCGCTTTGATTCAAGAAATCTGGCGCTGAGTATATATAGCTCAAGTATATATACTTGATATATATATATATGGTATATGGTCCTTGTTGTTGTTGTAGTCTTATAATGTTTTATGAGTTTTCGGTATGTTTTTCGTACACTTTTGCGGCTGCTTCGCAAAGGCAGGCAAAGTAGGTAGTTTACCTTTTTTTTTCTTTACTGTTTTGTATTTTGTTTTTAGTTTCAGTTTGAGTTTGTATTTTAGTGTGTTTCGGTCGAGTCCGAGAGTTTTGCGCACGCACACAGAACCGACGACGATGACAACAACACAGCTACGGATACAGCTGCAGGCGGCTCACAGATACACAGATACAGATACACGTTCTGGTTGTCGGGTTCGCAAACAAACTCATACACACATACCACAACACGGAGTTGGGGGTAAGAACAAACACTTACACACATACATATGTGAGCACACAAACACACACACACACTTGTGCAGGCGCAAACAGAATATGCCGCCTGAACTTCTCTCTTTCTTTCTATATATATGTACGTAGTTATGCACTTTTTTCTACAGTTGCCCCGGCGTGTGCGAGCGTATCTGTGTGTGCGTGTGTCTGTATATGTTTCTAGGGAATTTTTATGCTGGCGTTTCGTTCTTATTCAGTTTGAACTTCACTTTTATTTGCTGCAGTTCTCAATACATATATAAATTATACTTTTATTTCCTAATTTTTGCAATATTTATTTACAATGCGGAAAATGCGATTAAATGCATTCCAAGTTTTCACAGTTTCACAAATAACTTTGTTATATTTAAAAATTTTGTAATTCAAAAATGCGGCGAAACGCGCGCGCGTTTTTCATGCGTTTTATTCAGACATTCGATGTCCGTGGCGACGTTTGCATTTGAGTAGCGCTCGCGTGTTACTGAGGCCAACGCTCACTGCGCAGATACATTTTGCTTATGGCCGGGCGCGTTTATCTGCGCGTTCGCGTATCCGTCAGATACACACACAAACACAGACGCGCACAGGCACACACTGTTCGCGCCGTGCGAGTTGCAGCTCGGAGTCAGAGTTCCAGCTCGCTTCATACATGTTCGAAGGCGCACAAAAGCCGCTGCAACATGTCGCTTAGCAACATTTGTTGCGCAACTTTTTGGTTGCCTCTTGGACACTTGTTGCCTGGCGATTTGGGCTTTGCTGCAGCCAGGCAGAGAGGAAGTCGCCTGTTAATTGCACGCTACATTGTATCTGTATCTATGCATATGTATCTGTATCTTTTGCTCGTGTGTGGGTGTTAAATTGTTGCTGTTATTGTATTGTTCGCCTGGAATTTCGCGCATTAACATTTGTATAGGAAATGCCTGGCGAATAGACGTACATCGAACAGGCGAACATTTCATTCTCAGGGATTTCTGGCACAGGGTCTTTGACTTTAGTGCGCAGCAGTTAAA
Organism: Drosophila ezoana; assembly: GCA_035045725.1. Lineage (NCBI taxonomy): Eukaryota > Metazoa > Arthropoda > Insecta > Diptera > Drosophilidae > Drosophila > Drosophila ezoana. The sequence continues at coordinate 22,055,796 of JAWNOU010000177.1, read as the reverse complement.
AAGGTGCTAAACAGTCCGTTAATGTTGGGCGGAATGTAAAATGTTCTTAACATGCCTATAAAGGCAAGCCAGGCGCTGGATTATACAAATAATTCTTGTAAATATTGAATAGAATAAGAGAATATCATTTCTAAGTTACGTCTAATGAATAAAGCAATACGTCTAATGAATTGCAAATGTTGCTACTTATATCCGGATAATTTCTAATTTCTTTCTGGTTCTGATTTCTTGAGTTTCTACATAATGAAGAGATCAATGTACTCAAATTTATGTGTGCAGATCTTTGGGTTTATTTTGCTTTAGGGCACATCTATCGCAGCCGCATTTATTTTGCCCTATTCTCCTATCTTTGACACTATCTCCTTGGGCTCAATTTGCATAATCTGAATGCCACCTTTAACGCATTTTATTATCTTTATTGGAGCCGCTTTTGCACAATCCGCACACCTTCAGCGAACGCATTTTACTAATGATCTTTTAATGCCAGTCTCGCATATTATCTTTGCAAATTAATCATATAAACAAAGGAAATTCAAACTAATATTATGCAAGGGCCTGGCCAATTTTTTGTTTTTTATATTTTACATTTTGATTAATTTTCATTTTCAAAACAAAATTGGACCTTAAAAAATTCGGACTAGCCGCGGGCGGTGATAGCCAAGGCAAAATGGACAAAAGACAATCTCTCGAGAGAAAAGATTTGACAAATGATCGCACACACTGAGAAAATCGAGAACGGGTCGCAGCTGTCACAACAACATTGGAAGGGCCTACAACAACATCGTGTACCCCTATGTAGAACCCCCTAACTTCCCCCCTGCTACTCCTCCTCCTCCTCCTCCTTCTACCCGTGAACAAATTTATGTAAATTTCATAACAAGCCCAATTATTTATACTGTAAAACATTGCACAAAATTCGATAGCGATTGAAAAGCTGACAAGAGGCCCCAAACAGCGCATTAATTTATTCAAAAAATGCGTAAAATTATTTCGAAAAAAAAAAGGTTTATGGCAAATTTGCGGCCATAAAGTCAGGGCTTGATGCGCCGCAAGAAAAGGGAAAACTCGTAAAACTTTGATGAATCTTTGGGCATTTGTCAAAGCTGCGCAACAGATTGTTTACGGCGTTAAGCAGATCTTTTAAAGTCGAATGAGATGGGCGTGGCATGTGAATGGGCCAAAAGAAATGAAGAGTATTTGGGCTTGAGAAAACGATCGATGCCCAGAAATAGGGAATGGGGAAGGGGCATTGAGGAGGCAGCTTTATGGAAAACTAGACTTCGATTCAAATTTCAGAAACTCTGAAAAGCTCTTTTATGACAGAGTCGTATTCTATAGAACTTTTCTAGGAAAACGATCGATAATAGATCGATAGGCAACTAAATAAGAACCAGAAAGATCTGAGAGTTTTATATATAGATTAAAGTTGGCTTCGGCAAATGCGTGCGGTTTTAATGTAATATACATAAATATTAAGTACATGTAAAATGTATACTAATACATACTACTACTTCCTACATGTTTCATATCTATTATTCTTGCTTCAAATTTTGTTGTAGTTCTTTCTTCTTTTTTTTTCTGTTTCAACTCCCCATAATCTTTCGCTCACGTGCTGTCCATAAGTAGAATTTGAAGGGTTTTTGCATAACAATAATATTGACATCATCAAACCGATTTTTTTTTTTGTTTTGTTTTGTTTTCTTCGCTGCTTCATAAAGCTTGGCTGCCCCCAACCCACAGTTCGGCCCCCTCTTTTCCTTAGTCACTTCCGTCTGTGCAGATGTTGCCTCTGATTTATGATCGTGCTACTTACGTGGCAATAAAATACGAGTAAACGCAAACATCAGCTGTGGGTAAAAGTTGATTTTGTGCCACACATTTTGCTTACCTGAAAATTAACAGAGAAAGAGAAGAAGAAAAAGAAATGAGCACATACAACGAAAATATTATAGTTCAAATTGAAAAAGAGCAACAATATAAAGCTTTAAATGCGTCTCGGCTGACCTTCGCCTGAACTTTGGACATTTTTCGATCAAATCTTTTTTGGGTTCATTTCAGCCATTTATTAGGCATACTTCTGCTTGGCCAATATGTTCGCTCAGCAGGCATCCCTGTAGCTTTAATTAGGCAAGCAGGCAGGGGAGCCTGGCCAAAAAAAAAAAGAAAAACAAACGAAAAACCGCTTCTATTTATATTTGCATATCGTCGGGAGAGTTTGAGTTTGAACTACTTTCGTGTTTGGTCGCTTGAAATGTCGCTTTGGCCTTTTTTTGCGCGCACAATTTATGCATTGTTTGCAGAACTCTGTTTTGTTGGCCAAGTTGCATGCAGTCAGCCAACAGCCAGCAGTGAGCCGTGACGACCACAGTGCGGCGGCAACTAGAAGCGGCTCAAAAAGCCGAAGCGCAAACTCATTTTCCTCGGCCAGAAGCAGAAGCAGAAGCCGCAGCAGCAGCAGAAGCTTTCACAAATCGCAAACACAGACGACGACGACGACGACGGTGGAAAAACGGTTAAAAGTTGCGAGTTCATTGTGGCATGCACCGACCAATGCGGCATCAACCTTCCTGCCTCAACCCCCCCTCCATCGCCCCGCCCCTCTCTCTACTACCCTTTCACTCTACAGCGCAACCCTCCACTTGGCTGACTGAGCGCGCGTTCTACTGAACTTTGCGTTTGTTATGAGTTTTTAGCCAAGTTAGGTTCAGCTACGGTTTTAATACCCTGCTCAAAGTGAGAAAACGGTTATATTGTGTATGATGTCTGTTTTCGTGCTGTTATTGAGGCTAGAACACAATGAACAGAGTATGGCGCAGTAAGGATTAACAATCGCGACAGTTTAAAATTAACTGGGCTTACAGTTTACAAGTCACCAATAAAAAAAGCAAGAGTCTCAAGCGCTGTGTAATGCATAGTGTATGGCGCAGTCGGTTACACCCGCCTGCATATATTTTGCAAAATCGTTGCAGCTTCTTTATAAACACATAACTGAAGTCAACTCTTTGCGAAAACAGTTAGAATAATGGTGATTGATAAATATTGTCTATGCACGATTTTCTTGCAGCGTTTAATTGAAGTTTCAAGCGCAAGGTCTCAGTTTCTGTCTCAGTCTCAGTCTCAGGCCCAGTTTTAAGTGCGCTCTAATTGATGGCAAAGAAAAGCAACAACAGTTGCTGCAAGTTCAATCGTTTTGGCCAAGATTATTGTTTTGTTTTTTTTTGTTGCTTCTGTTGATGTTGCTGTTGCTGCTTTCACTCGCCCACATGGGCAATCAAAGCATGCGGGCCAGGAAACAGCTGCCAGTTGCCAGTTGAGTTGGCCAATTCAGTAGTTCGATTCTTTGGCTAATTGTTTGGCACAACATTCATGGCGCATTTTATGAGAGTTGCAGAGATTTTCAGACTTTGTCGTCGTAAGCCTTAAGAATATATATCACTCTGTGAGCCTGAACCCAAATTGGTGATCGGGGAGAATGGCCATTTGATCCATAAGCCTAGCAAGTCGGACGACAGTCAGTCTTTCCCAAACAGGAGACAGGGTCATATTCCGGCTTGCCCGACTTATGGATCATATGGAGCTTCGCTGACACCCACTTGGCATATTCCATCATGGCCCGGTGGCTTAGCCCTGGAAAGGGCTTTGACCACGTTGGGGCCGATGGGTGGTGACATCTGAAGCGGAGTCTCCAACACTCGGGTAGTCTCATCGAGCTCTTCTGGGCAGGCCAAATCGAAAGGTGTGAACCGTTCCTCCAGGTGGCTGCGCCAGTTTTCTATTCTTTGCTTTCTTTTTGTCTCTCACACAAAGACAATAACTTTAATTTCCCATTTTCCACTCGCATGATAAATAGAAAAGTGAATTGCCTGCAGTAGAAAAAAAAAAATACAAAAATGCACGAAGAAAAAAAAAACAGCACACACATCTACAACTTTCAAGTTCTCTGCTGTAGTCTCCCGATCCGGCCAACCCGCCGCGCTGTCGTTGCCTTGAAAGATGCAACAAATGATAAGAGCTTATGCGTTGGACTGTCGTAAAGTTTTCCATTTCAAGGCATCAGTTTAGCAGGCAATGTACGAACAATTTTCCGCATTTTCCTCTGCCACAGGAGCAAAACAGTCAACAGATAAAACATGAACACAAAATGCCAACAGCAAACGCTGAGGAGGAAGAGAGGGAGATGCGGGGAGAAAAGGAGGAGGATCAGGCAGCAGCTGCTGCTGCTGCTGCTGCTGCTGATGCTGGAGGAGGACGCAATCTTGGCAATTGCTGTCGATGCGCTCTGCTCTGCGCCAGGCCACAGTCGACCAATAAAAATAATAATCAAACCGCAGCAGCAGTTGTGCTTGTTGCGTGGTTGGAAAGTTATTGCAGAAGCCAAATAGATGAAAGGCAGCCAGAATCGAATCGAGCATAATAACCTGGCCAACAACTTGGCTATTAGAGACGAACACAGCCACAGATTGTAATTCGATAATGAGAATGTTCTTAACACAGCGATTGCATAATATCTGGAGCAAGCGGCCAAATTGGAATGTGGCAACGGGCGGCAATAAACGGCAATACAGTCCATACCCAAATGCCATAAAGTGCGAAATTAGATTTAACATTTCAAATGCTAGAATTAACGTAAATGCGGCCCATAAACACCTGACAGGAGAGCAACAAGGCCTTCTGTATTCGATAAAAATGCACCAGCTGCAATAATAATCGTTATTATATAGTTCCTTTGCTTTTTACGGCATATTTCGGAGCTTGAATTGTTTTAATCTTAGTGAATCACTTTTATAAATAGCTATGCATCCAATTTTTCTTGATCTAAAGTTTAGCATTATATAGTTTGAATTCTTAGGAATGAAAGACTTTCTTTTTTGCAAAGGTACCCCCTCTGTAGTTTTCCCTTCGGAGACTTAGAAAACAGTTGTTCTTTTAAGTATTAGCATTAGCATTCGAATTAGCACTAGAATAAGCTTTAGCTATAGTATTAGCATTACGATTCACATTAGCATTAGCATTAGCATTATCAAACAGTTTCCTAGTCTTCCTGTCAAGCTGAAAATTGTAAACTTCTCCAAGTCCCTTAAAAGCACACTTCCTTTTAAGAAACTTAATTCCCTCATTGGATTTATATATTGATTCCTTATTCTTTTTAACTCAAACTTTAACTCTGCCTTTAAATTAAAGTACAATTTGCAATAGTATATGGATATTTGTTATATGAGAATATGTCTGCCTTTGCCGGCCGGCTCCTTTCTATTTTGGCCAATAAAAAAAACGCCCAACATTTATTCCCATAGCCGAAACAATTTACAATTGCATTCGGTGAACTCTTGAACTGCACAAAAATGATTTACAAGATCTTGACATGGAGATCTCGCGTCGAGATCCCATTGAGAGATCGCTTTGATCGGCTGATTTGAGTTTGTTTGCTTAGAAAAGGAAAAAAGAGTTTTTTTGCGCGAACATTTCGCACGCCAAATTGAATTCAATCACTGAACAATAAACAATTTTCATAGAATTTTCACAGTTGAGTGCATTTTTAGACGCTGCTGCTGCGGCTGTGGCTGCTGCTGACCCAGTGCTCCACAAAGGCGGCCAAGCCACGGACTCTGGCCAATCTCAGACAGCGCCAACAACAACAACAACAACAATCAAGTGGCAAACAAAACGCCAATCTGGAACAATATGAAAATAGCAAATCACTCGACGCCTGCGAACTGAACTCCAAGCTGCCGCAGCTGACAATGAGTCGGGAGAAACTTGCAACATGGTGGAGGGCAGCAGCAATATGATTTGGGTGGCGGGCGGAGAGGGGGGGGCAGCTGCGGCGACAGCTGCGCCTGCGTAAGCTTCTAATGGACGCTGGCAACGCCCACAGTCACCTGGGCGATGATTTATGAGGCGGCGGCTCCTCCACTTAGAGAAGTGAAACTTCAAGAGCCCCTCTCGCTCTCCCCCGCTCCCTCTCTCTCTCTCTCTCTCGCTCAGGGTGTGAAATGGAGTTACAAGAGCTGCACAATCCCCAGCCCAGAATCTTGGCCAGACGGCAAAAACTAAATGAGCGCAAATTGCAGCGCATCCGCCGGAATATATGTATATGTACATAACTTCACTGGCCAAAAAGATTAATCGCTGCGCTTTGAAGTTCAGCGTGTTGAGTGTCAAAAGCTGCAAAGCTGCAAAGCTGCAAACAAAGAGCCAACAACCAGCCGAAGCGAGTGTTAATGAAGCAGCCAGCACGATGAGGAGTCGCCGCCGTCGCAGTTGCTGTTGCTGCTGCTGCGAGTGCCAGCGAGTGGTGCAGCCGAGTGGTGCAGTCGGCAGGCCACCCACGCACTTTTTTATATATACCCTGAACCCATTGAGCAATGGTTTAAAAGGGTATACTCGGCTTGTGCTTGAAGAAAAATATAATCTCGTACATCATACACAACAGATCTTATTAAGTATGTATATATTGCTAGAGCTAGCCATAGCATAGCGAAAAATATAATATCGTATCTGATAGACATGACTAGATCGAAGAATATATGTATATATACCCAATAGGATCGATCTAGTCATGTCCATCTGTTGGTCAATCTGATCTCGCAAACTACACAAATTATATTCTAGATTATTAGAATTTACAATTTTTGCATTTAAAGATAAGCTGTGCTACAGTACTTATCTTTTCTTCCGATATATCCTTCAATTTGCATGGTATCGATAAATATCGATTTGGTTTTTGAAGCATAACTCGATAGCAATTAAAGCTAAAAAGTTCAGTCTCATACGTCCAGGGTATCTCCTAGTTGGTTACACCCGAGCACTCTCTCACTTAGTTTTTCTTTTTGCTGCCACTTCAGCGACAGGCAGCGAGTGTTGAAGTCAACTTTTGCAGCTGTGCGAAGCATCTCGTATAACGGCATTTAACAGCCACCCACTCTGCCGGGGCATGCCCCATAAGGCAGCTTGCCACATTTATGCACAATAACAGTTCATATAGCTAAAAGAAGAAGAAAATCATTTGTGACTGCAGACGAGCTGACTTTGCACTTGGACTTATGATCTTCACAGCAGAACTATCGATTTCATAGCTGGGACAAGTGAATGAATGATTAATGAATCAACTCGTTTCGAGTGCAAAGCTAACAAATGATTCGAGTCCTGTGTGAATATCTTGATATTATTATTATGGCTAAGCGTTGCAAAATGCAGATGAGATGATTATGCATTTATCGATTATTCGATTGAGATACACGACTCGAAATGTTGGTTAGTAATGAGAGTTTTAAGCAATTATTCAAGTATGAAGAGAAACATTATCGGCTAGCGAATATAACCCGGCCTTGCCCGTGGTACGTATGAAATAAACTCTTTCAAGTATCTTTGAATCAAAGAACGAAAAGACAAACACCGTGAAAATCGGATGAGATTTGAGATTTGATGAACGTTACACGTTTCATCACAAAAGTATAATACACTCTACAAGGGTATACAAAATAGCTTCCTAGCTGACGTATCGGGCTGTGTCAATCAATCACCAGGGAAGAACAGTATTACATACATATCGATAAACTCAAAAGCTCTGCTAAGAAAAACTTTTACCATTTAAATTGCTCCCATATTGGTAGCATAGTTCGCAAATTGACTGCTTTAACCGTTTGAGTAGTCTCGAGCGCAAGTACTCTATTTTTTCCCCCACTTTCAGCCTTTCCATTTCCCGATAAACGAAGGCAGTGACCCCTATTATATAAGCTGTCGATTAACATTGGGCTTAACTGCCGCAACTGTGGCAAACACCCAACCACCCACAAAACATAACTTGCTTAGATTTCACACCAAGAAGCCGCACAAAATGCGCTCAGCTAGTTTTGTCGCCTTGTTGGGAAGTTTTGCTTAGTGCAACAACTTTTACCACAAATCGGATTTCCTGCAACGATTTGTGGCAGCAACAACACCGCCAGCTGGCCTCCTCCTCCTGGTTGTCTTGTGTATTGCGGCTCTGGCCAAAAACTGAGAAAGAGAGAGAGGGAGGGAGGGAGAGAGGGAGACTCCAAGCAAAGTAGATCACAAAACAGCAAATAAAATGGAAACATGGAAAAAGTGCCACTGAACGTTAACCGGAGCAGGAAGAATCGCAGTTGCCAGTTGGAATTGCGAATTGCGAATCAAATCAAAGACAAATGCCACAAATATTTCCCAAGGAAATGCAAGAGATTCTTTTTGTTTTTCTTCTTTTCTTTTTTCTTTTTTTTTTCATTTCCAAGAAGCGAGAGCAAAGGAAACGACACGCCAAAGCCGAGCCGGACAAGTTTTCCCTTATTTGATGATGTTGCCCAGAGTTGAGTTGACAACCAGTTTAGTTCCAGAATAGAACCAACTGCCACACGATGTTTGTAAAAACAATCACGAAACCAGAGACAAAGCGCAAAGCAGAGCAGCAGCTCAGAGGCCAAACTTTAATAGAGAAAACATCATAAGTACACTGCGAAAAAATTCGTTAGATATATTTGGTTGGATTGTTTCTTTGAAGCCCAGCACAACATTTTTTTTTAAACAATTACTTTTGGCCATTTTTATTTAGCACTTCAAGCCTAGGTTGGCTTAATTTAAGTGCAAACAACATTATTTTTATTATATATTAGCTTGAAAAACATGCAGACTTAATACTTTTTTTCAAGAACTTTTGAGTCTCAATCGATAAAAAATTACAGCCCCAAATAAATGTTTTTGAACGAGCAAGTTTTAAGCCAGTTTGAACTTGATTTAAGTTGAAAAATTACTAACTTTAAGGCAATATCATATACATTTAAAACAAAAGCATTTTGCATTGACGAAAGTGCAAAAGAAGACTGTCTTTTAAAGGTTTGAAGCTGAAACTAGCTAACTAAGCTTTAATTAAACTTAAATCAAGCTGATTTTAAGTACTCAGAAATGGATTTGCATTCAATTTCGAGCACAACAAAAGCTTGTTTTAAGCACAGATTTTCGCCTAAAATAAGACTATTTGGTTGGTATCATCAGTTTTAAGCCTATTTACAGAAAGTAAAAAAGGTGGCTTATATTTGGCTTATTTTAGCCTTTAGTTTTTTGGCAGCTACATTTTTTTTTTTTGCTGTGCAGCTAGAAGCAGATAAAGAACGCGCCCAGCGGAATGAGCTTTGGCATTGGGTGTGGAAAAACAAGTTTTTCGCGCTTTAATAACGTGCCAAAATTGCTGAAACGCCAGCAGCTGCACAGGGCCAACTAATTGCACAGGCGCGCCCCGCCAACAACAAACGCCACATAATGCTGGATGCACCCGATCGGGCCAGGAAAATAAGTTAGCTAGGTAGGCAGGCAGGCAGGCAGGCAGTAGGCAATTGCCCAACCCGAGAGTTAGATCTCGTCGTCATCATCATAGCCCCATTGCATATTCATAGTCATAACGAGATGGGAGCCTCAAGTAGTTGTTGTTGCAGATCGCGGTTGCTTGTAGTTTTAATTTGACTCGCCCGTGTTCACACGTCGTGCTGCAGCTGACCCACTGGCCCCCGCTGCAGACCCCTCCCCGCTCCCCACCCCCCCTCCACCAGCAGACAGCCGCCTCTCAATGCTAGTCTAGCTAACTGCTCATTTGCCTAGTTATTTTAATTAACCCAAAAACAATTTAAGCAAGTGTGCACAGCAAAAAAATAATATGATACATGGGAGGGGGCATGCAACTTAGAGCGGGGTGACAGCATAGGAAATTGTCTAAATACGAAAAAACGTTGCATCGGGCAAAGATTATGTTGGCCAAATGGGCATAAATCAGCAGACAGAGGCAACGGGCTGACGGTCGGGCAAGGTAAGTGTAACTGCAAAGCAGGCTAATGAATGTATCTGGCAGATACATCTGCATGGAGCGACCACGACAAATAGACTTATAAAGCGGCTAGCCGAAAAAGCAAACGCCAACTGGAAGAGGCAATAAAAAGCGTTAACAAGACAACAAGCAACAGCAACAACAACAACAACAACAACAACAACAACAATTGGCAACGTCAGACAATAAAATACACTTAGCCAAGACAAGCAAATTAAGTTATGAGCCGACGATTAGATACCCTTGCCAATGCAGCATACTTTATGCTTTATGCTATATAGAAGTTCGATCTATGGTAATAAATGTCTATAGATTAATATATAGCTTAATATCAAATCCATACCAAGTCAGCATCAAAATGCTGCCTCACTCAAAATCTGGGATCCGAGCTGTCTCTATTGTAAGCTCTACTGCAGAATACTCTCTGCTAGAGTATAAACACGGTAGAAGGCCATTCCTTGAGCTTAAGGCGAACATCGCTTAAATTGTTGTTAACAATTCTGGGATCAAGCAAAACACATAAATTTGCTTCACTTTTTTTTTTTTAAAGCCAACACACAGTACTAAAGGCGACGGCAGAACAGGGCGAGGGGGAAGGAGGAGCATCGATCTAGAGTTGGCTGCCAATGTGGGTCAACGGCGAGCAGGAAGTAGCGCGTGATCCATTGCGGATTCGCATTGGATTTGGTCAACTCCCGTTTCGCAAGTGGCAAGTGGCAAGAAACGCATTGGCATTAATCAATTTGCAATCTCGGCTGAAGCAAAGCATTCGATGCGTGCGCAATTCTCAACAGTCTGGCAAATGGTTTTACTTGGCCAGTGCCAGGCAGCCGCAGCCGCAGCCACAGTTGCAGACTGGCATCAAAACTGTTGCATCTTCTGAGCAATCGGGAATCAATAGACGGGCAGGCAACTCCAGGGTGTCTGGTAGTGCTGCGCTGCTTGTGCCTGGAGCGCGAGCGAATCCATTTGGTTTTTATCAATTAACGCTTGAATGCAATGCAAATATACACAAACAGTTGCTAGAAAAGATTGAAGCAAAAAATTTGTGTGCCACAAAGCAGACTTCAAGACTCTTAGCTTATGATATACCCTCTACTCAAAAACTAAACCTTGACAAATCTATAAAGCCAAGTTGAACTCAAAAATATATAGCCTGCAGCCTTATCTTCATTCTTGAACGCAGCCATAAGAGTAATTGTTATACGGTAAAGCAATTGTATATTATTCACAAATAGGCGAGTCAAACTAGCTTATGATATACCCTGTAGTCTTAGAGTAACAAACAAAAGTCTTGACAATCTTTATTCCTGATCAACAGTCAAGTCCAACTGGCCTTAAAAAACTATATACCCTATAGTCGTAGAGTAGCCCAAATAAGCTCTGTACTATAAAGTATCTTCATTCTTGATCAACACTTGAGTCGAATTGGGCGCATAAGAAATTAGAGAGAAAATATGAAATGAAATGTTAAAGCCTGTAGCAATAGACTTAACATAAAGGCCAGTGTATTACCAGAAAGTATATAGATATTCTGGATCTACAGTAGAGTCAAGCTAACCTTGTATTAAAATATAGATTTATAGATTCTAGATAAACATAAACATATGTCGAAATCAAGCAAATCAAATTAACGTTAGTATAAAGCAAATATAGGAACAAAGCTTCCTAAAAACTGAACATATAGAAATTGGGTAAGATTTATGCAAATGTGTTGCAAATAGATGAAAGATTCACCTCAATGTTTAAACATATAAATTCTTTATCAGATCGATCAATCAGCCGCCTTTGAATCTACATATATGAACAGTTTCTTGTTTGTCAAGACTTTTGTTTTTTTTTTTTTTGGTAAGCTCGCACAATTAGCCCAAAATCGATAAATATCGATTGGAAATACCAGACTTACAAGCACATCTCAATGATTATAAGAGCTGGAGTCATAACATGTACCATGTAGGTTTTCACATATAGAAAGAACGGGAATATTTTACTTTGCTGATGACACCTTTCCCCCGCTCCCTCAAAATTGATTTTAAGAGACGTGCTTTGCACTTTTGTATAAACTCACAGTCAAATGTCATCTTTAAACATTATAGTTAATTATAATTGCATAATCATCGCACAGTAAACACCAGAAGTAATTGAAAAGTATAATTTAGCTTGTTAGCAGAGCTGGCAATCTAGCAGCTAATTGAATTGAAATTTTGGTTAAGACCCACATTAGTGTTAGATAAAAAGCACAAAAAGCACATACTGTAAGCCGAGAGAACCTCTTCAGTTCGTTCTACGAGTACCGTACATTAAAATTAATCCATTTGTGGGTCATTTGAGAGTTTTCCCAACCGACTTTCTACTACACTGTCTTTCCGCGTTATTTGTAGTTGTTGGGGTCTTACTTTAACGGCTTTTAAGTGCCTTGCCGTATATCAAATTTAGTCACATTTATAACCCTTGCGAGCTCATCAGCAGCTGCCTCATCATCATCTCCCAGCATTGCGACTCGTCATTTCTTGAATGTTTTTTTTTTTTTCGTTTTATTTTTTTTTCTATCATTTTATGGGCTATTTCATAAATTTAATTTTCTTCGCAGTCATTTGCAAAAAAAAAGCGCAGCATAAAGTCGTTAACAAGGTGGCGAAAAAAAAAACCAAAATATTGTCTTCATTAATCAGCGAAAAAAAAAAGTAACAAAATACTAAAACGCAAGCTCAAGGCACTAACTGCCTTACCCCCCACACCCCACCCCGTAACTCCTCTCTAGGCTAGGCAATTGGCACTCATCCAAGTCGCGTCTTGAATTTGAGCCAATTAAATGGCGACACTCGCAGTCTTTAGACGACTCCAGACGTGCCACAATCATCCGCCTTTCCCTTTTCCTCGATGCTCGGCTCGCTCGGTGCTAATGATGAACCTGAATGTACATGCATTTTTCACTGTTTGTGGCGGGCGGCGAGCGGCGGAAGGAAAGTGGTAAAAATGTTCATTTGTGAACCAATCGAAAAACGAACAAAAGTGCTCTAGTTGGGTGTGCTCAACTAGCAGTTACCCTGTCAAATCCGGTTAAGAAAATATCGAAAATAAAGAGAATTACGAAATACATGGCCAATCAAATATGTTTAACTCTCAAAATATTTGAAATATGCTCAAAAAACGGAGAACACGCATGTATTTGATAGTTATCGATCTAAATGGGATAGAAATGCATATAATGAACGGAAACCTAGATTTCGATTATTCGATTAGTAGCTGTCTGGTAGTTGACATTTATCGTTATCGGTGAGCCGGGGCAAATAATCGATTATTTAAAGTAAGCTAAATCTGCACATGCTACGCGAGAATCTGTATAATTAGCTTTTCCTTTCTAGTTCTTAGTCACCAAACTATGCTATAAAGCGATAGTTATAGATTTATCGGCCGTGCGAAAAGTTATCGAAAGTCTTAAATAAGCTAGAAATGCATATAAGCTAAAGTCCATATTATTAATATGCGATTGTTTGCATTCGATCTACGATTGTTTTAAAAACTTCATTGTAAATTTGGGTATTTACAGTTCTTAGAGTCTCTACATATGATATAAAGCGACAGTTATCGATTTTTGGGCCAATGTGAAAAGTTATCGATATTTAAACATGTGTTTCTTTAATTTATTCCACCCTTCCACCCATTACAAACTTAAGGCACAACATATAATACCCTGTATGCACATTGCTAATAGCCACAGGGTATTTATATCGAAAACGAAACGATATCGAAATAAATTGTGCTCGAAAGTGAGTTTTATGTTCAGGAGTTAACTTTTTTTTTTTAAATTTGGGCTCATTTTCAACTTTTGCCCATTGCGTTTTTATATTTATAGTAAACTTTTCTCTTCTTAATTTTCATTGCATTTTATTGGCATCGATTTCAGTTTCGATTTTATTTGTTGCCGGCGACTTCCTCAAAATGCATTTCTCGATTAAAGTTTCAAATTTAGTTGAAATATTTCGATTGCGGTTGCTTTTGTTTTTGCTTGGCAACTCGGGAAGTTTGGGGGGAAAATGTAATTATGGTAGTCATAAATTTTACTTGACTTTGACTTCAAGTTGAAAAAAAGTCGGAAAAAAAACGTCTGATGACGAAATCATATTCGATCTCTGCTCTGCACATATGACGTGCTTTGGGGCAACGGTTTGAGTCTTTCGCGGGCTTTTTGGGGTTTGGTCGGGTTTAGATTCAACTTTGGGTCTTTGGCTTTGTTGTCTGTGGTAATGACTTCATTTTCAGCCTCGTTGTCGTCATCGCATTTGTTCATGGATTTGTCTGAGGTTGTAGTCTGTATTGTTATGGCCACATAATATTTGATATATGGCTCATGAAAATTGTCGGTAACTTTGATAAATTGTTGTTATTTTTCTCTGCTCTTTTTTCATTTTTTGAAGGGGTGTTGCCATGTTGTTGTTGTTATTTTTTCTTACCATGTTTTCATTTTGTTAATTATCGAGTTTAATTGTTAATTCAAATCACGAAAAAATTGTATTAACAACTATGCGATTAACAATGGCAAAAAGTGAAACTCTATCGAAATTGTAAACCCCTCCACCAACATCTCCTACTCCGCCCAGAAATTGCTTTATCTATCATCCGGATGCCGCTCTCCTTTTGAGATTCTCTTATGAATCGTGGGCGTGTGTGTTTGCCAAACAATGTCAAGTTTATCGACGCAGTCAGCAGGAGAAAGGCTTTTCGTCTTGTGATATTCGAAAAAAAAAATCAAAATAATATTTGATTGGGTTGTCAAGAGGGCGTTCGATTTGTTTTTCTTATAGCTGCTTGAAGTGCAAAACCAAATTGAATTGTTTTCATAAATTTGGAGATTGATTGTCAAAGTGGATGACAGATGAAAGGTAAGCGAGACGGTTGTAAAACATTTAAAAAGTATAGTGTGATATTAAAGGAGTGGGCAAGTTGCAGGGTTGCCAGATGTGCAAAGAAATCCATAAAATACGAGTAGAAGCTTCAGATAACTAATTCATTACACTTTTGAGAAAAGCTTCACTAATTTTAAATACAACTGACAGAGTTGCCACACTGTGCACTCGTTCACAATAGAAGTAAAATACAACAGACAGAGTTGCCATTCTTTACAGCTTTTAGCAAACAACTAAATGCGAAAAAATTAAAGTGAAGGATTGCCAAATTTGATCAAGAAACAACTTTTAGAGTTGCCAAACAGCTGCAAACGCTAGATTTGGAGTTGCCAGCTGGCAGCTAGCAAGCACTTTAGCAATAGCATTGGCAGTGTTGCCATTTAATACCAAAAAGTAAGTCTAGAGTTGCCAGGTAGAGCTTTAAGCCAGTATGTTACATATTGAAAGAAAATTCAGGGTTGTCAAGCTACATCAGGCGTAATTAAATACAACTAAAGGGTTACCCGCTAGTGACCATTAACTAATGTATAAGAAATAGCCAGAGTTGCCGGATAAGTCTATTCAGCTAACTAATCAATCGATTTTTAATATCGAAAGGGGCTGCTAAGCACTATAAAAACTTGAATATGAGGCATATTAAGATATTTACTTTAAGGCAGGCATAACTAAAGCTAAGGTCCAATAGGTCGACAATAGACGAATTGGGCTGCCACAGCTTTAGGGTTGCCAACTTATGAAATGTTCACAATAGAAAGTTAAACTATGGATTATTAAAAATTACAACAACAAAATATATAATAATATTAATATGCTAGTTTAAATCGTCCATGATTAGTTAAATGCCCTTTCCCGCTGCCTAATGGCCAATCAAGCCAAACAATTTGATTCCAACAATTATTCGTCTAATATTGTGAACTACAACAACAATGGCCGAGCTTCAAATTGTAAATTATGAACAGCTCTAAATGGAAAGTATATTTTAAGGTTCATTTGCTGGGCCAAATCGCTGGAAAGTGCATCAAATCTAAAATCTGGGAAAAACGTTGATTTTACAGCTAATTCGGTAATGTTTTATTGGTCCAGCTGGAGCATATGCTAACCGCGGGCAACTGGGCAGCAACTGGTGGCCAAATGGAGCCACTGTAAGTTATTGGGCGAAAGGTTCAGTCCAGCAATTGTTATGCAAATCGAGCAGAGATTGCGGAGGACTTCGACAACAACAACAACAATGGTCAGTGGGTAGAATTGGACAAACAACTGGCAAACAGATCCAAATCGAATTGTCGGCGACTTTAAATTATGGCCGCCATAAAGCCAAACTAGCGACAAACTCGACCATTTCCTGGGCGCCCAAAAAAATAAATAAACTGGAATCCGGCAACGCGATTCGCGATCCACAATACACAACCCGCATAATCAATTGTCATTGTCATTAGGTTACAGCTTTTTGGTTATGGCCAGCGCTTGGCTAATCCCGGCAACCAAATTGCGCCACCTTCACTTTTTGTTTGCGGCTCGAGAGAAACACCAGATTGTTTTTCTTCGTTATACCCTGTAAACATGGGACAAATATAGGGTATACGAACGACCTGTAATAAATCCCAAATATAACTAGGGCATAGGATATACGAGGATGGCAAACACTTAGAGGCACTCATCTTTACAGGGTATCTTATCAACGAAAAAACTTTTAAGCAGAGGGAATATTGTAGTCTACCTCTATTTCTTTTTACTATTTCGATACAACTGAAAATAGGGTAAGTCGGTCTCATAACTTATTGAAGCTATAATGATTACAGGGTATCAAGGGATCGAGCCAACTTTCTAGCAAAGGGAATTTCTAAATCGATTTATCTCTGTAGATTGTTTCGGTTTAAACATTGAAGCTCGGTAAACTTAAGGAAAACTTTAAGCTTTAACTATTACAGGGTATCTACCGATCAATCATACTCTTTCAACTTATTTTAAGAGCAATTATCTATTGCCTTTAAAGGTTAAAGTAAATATCTTACAGATACGGCTAAAAGTATCTATGAAATTTTTGCCTGAACTGCGTATAGGGTATCTGCCAGTCAAGCAACTCGCAGCAGCTATCACCATTTTTGGAGCCTCGGCCGAAACAGAGACATCCTTGTTAAGCTGCGATACACAGGCGACATGCCACATGCAACATGATTGTCTACGCTTCGCTGCTGTTGCAACCAGAACGAACCGTGGCAAAGATTTCAATTAATATTTGGAAAGTTCGCAGTTTTTGCAGTTAGTTTTACCCAAGGGGCGACGCCCAGGCCCACTCTCGAGTGCGTTGCAGCTTGTTATGGGAACAGCCGCAGCCGCAGTCGCAGCCGTAGCTGGCCAGCATCCAGCTGACGACGGAGCTACTCATCCTCCAAGCGAGCAATGAATTCAAATGTAAATATATATGTATATACTTGAGACTGTCGGCCGCTGGCTGACAAATTTTGATACCCTGTACGCATGGGAAGAAGGGGTATACTGGTTGTGTGCATATGTATGTAACAGGCGAAAATTAACTTTGATTTGATTTGAAGACTTGAACTTTTAAATATATTCTCTATTTTTAAGCCTTGACTCGCCAATCGATAAATATCGATTATCAGTGCTCGCTTCTTGAGCATAACTCAAGGATTATCCGAGCTAAAAGCACCACATAAGGCGTATAGATTCTCATATAGAGACAAACATTCGGAATATTGCACTTTTTGCATAACCTAAACATAGATTATAAGAGGAAAAGGCTTGACGTCGCTGGGCACAGCGATAAATATCGATTATCGGAGCCCATTTTTTGAGCAAGGCTCGGAGCTAATAGGAGCTAGAGATGTGTGGACTCTCTTAAATAGATGTACACATAATCAGAAAACTTTTTGGATAGCTGACGCCTAAGACTGAATTACCAGAGTTATGGCCTTCAGTCCTCGCTGTGCACAGGGTATTCACTAGTCGAGCACGCTCCAATGAGAGCACTCTTAGTTGTTTTGTGCCTTTCCATTTGCCACTGGCTGCAGTTAAGTGGTAGCCAAAATGAATGCATCCTCCACAGTGACAACTGCTCGAGCTGCAGCTGCGAGAGGGGGGGCTGAAGTGATTGAAAGGGGGGAGGGGGGTGAACTGGGGCGGGGGTGGGGGGCTGCTGCTGCTGCGTGCCGCCTGCCAAACAAACGACAGAGACAAACGCCTAACAACTTATTGAAAATATGTTTAACCATTTTCGGGCAATTGACATTTCGGCTGCCGTCGAGAGACCCCCCCCCCCCCTCTCTCTCTCTCACTCTCTCGGCCCAAAGCCCCTCCTCCTCCTCCTCCATACACCCCCTTAGCCGGCAATCGACGACGTGACAAAACAATTGTCGTAAATCAGTGGGCCAAAACGGAGGCGACGCCGAAAGGAAACTGATTGCACTTTTTGGCCAATGGAGCATTTTGGTTAACAGAGTTCGCTTTGTTTTTGTTATTGTTGTTGTTGTTTGATTTTTTGCCTGCTGTTCACTTTCATTTGGCTCGTGGCCCGAGAGTTTTCCTGCCGCCTGCAAATACCAAGAGCAGCGGGTGGGAAGCTCTAAGCACACGGTTCATATTGAGAGTAGGGGGTAGGGGGCAGGGGTAGGGCAAATAAAAAGATCAAGCTGGCAAATTCCATGAAGCGCACTTAAACGGAATGTTCAATTAGCGAGAAAATAAATGAAAATATTATTGTACAACACTTCGATGTGCAAGAAAAGGAATGCAAATTCTTCAGAAATTTCATTTTAAAAGAAACTTTTCCAAGTTTTTGAAATGGTAATTCAATTTGATGAACTGAAAGAGTTTTTAGTTTTAAATTCACTCTCAATGGTGGAAAATGGGTGAAAAAACCGTTTTAGAAAACAACTTTACTTCTTGTTCTCTTCTAGTTGAAAAATAGAAAAGTGGTAAAAGAATATATTAGTTCTGTAAAACCTTCGAATATTATGGATATAGTTTGTCGGATACAACAGGTAAATAGTTTTTCCACGAGCATAAGGTACAGAGAAATTCTCTTAGATGCCATTCTCTACGCATTCACAACTAAATAGTTTGAGAGTCACTGCAGCCGGCGCAGAGTTTGAAAGTCACTTAGCCGCAAATCAAGCAGCCTCTATTCCCTATGTCTAGGGAACTAGGGTATACTTTAGTCAATGTAACTTCACAGCTGCCTTAAAGAAAAACTCTCGCTTTTCGTGTTATGCAGGCGCAACAATGATAAAAATTTAGCCTAAGGCAATGCTCGACTTGATTCTGTTTTCACCAGCTGGAAAAGTGGCTTATATAACACCTACACACACACACTCGCACACACACATCACATTATCCAGGCAGCTGTCTGGAGCTGTCATGGTCATGTTCAATCAGCCCAAATGTGGCCAGCCAAGCCCAAAGGCTAAGCGGGGCTCTTCCGTCTTAGATTTGCCTACCCCTCCACCCCTCGCAAAGTTTTTCGCAGGCTTTTTTCATTGCATAATTTGCAGCCCCAGAGCTACGCACACACACACACAAAGACACACACATATAGATAGATACATTTTACTCACATATTGTGCAGACAGATAGATATCTCGCCCCCCGCTCGGAACAGAAAAGCCCCATAAGACTCCAATCTTTAGCAAAAACTCGGAGACGGCCTGGGCATACACTGGCAACGGACATTGGGATGTGCCTTGGGGCTGGGTTGGGATTCGGTTTTCGGGCATTTTTCCTTTTTGGCGGGCTGGATTTTAACTTTGGGTACCTTCTTCTTCGGCGGCGGCTGATATGCGCCTTTATAACAACAACAACAACATTTGCAACAATTGGCGCCCATTCTTTTTTTTGTTTTTAATACTTTTTTTTAAGTTAAAGTTTTAATACATAAAATTTTGCATAACTTCATTGAAAAAAAAAAAACTGAAAAACAAGTCAACATTGTCAAAAGTTTGAGCTTTTGTGAAAAGGGGGAGTTGATTCAGCTAAGCTGAGCAGTGTCTCTCCCCCCCCCCCCCCCCTCCCTCCCCCCAGCCTCTCCCCCTCTCTTCCTACTCGAGAGTATTTTGTATTTCCCTAGGTTGCACAAGCTCTCAGATACTTGTCTGTAATGTTTGAATAGGCGGCAACTTTGGCAAGTGGCTGCAGGTTTTCTTGTTTTTTCTTGTTGTTTTTGTTGTTGTTTTTGTTTCTTTGTGCCCCATGTGGCACGCACTGACGGAAGACGAAAGTATATTATAATATTATATATACATATACATACATATATGTTTGAGAAATAGGTAAAGTCCAAAGTCATTGCGAATGAAAAGCCACATGAAATGCGTGTAATTTTTCTGTTCACTTCGTTACACTTTTACCTATGATTAGTATCTCAAATTTTTTTCTTCTTCTTCTTATACTTCGGGGTTTTTTTTGTTGTTGTCTGGCTTATGGCTTGTTATCAACGTTATGTATCTCTGAAGGTTTTTCATTTCTTTTCTTTGAAAGTTTAAATTATAGTTTTCAAATGAAGAGTGAAAAAAAAAAACGAAAACTGTACAAAAAAAAGTGTTTATTGCTTGGCATAATTGAAGAGAAAATTAACTGAAGTTCAAAAATTGCATAATCCAAACGGATTTTCGAGAAGCAAATAACGCATGATTTCAAATATGAGTACAACATTTTTTTAGTTAAATTTTCTCGCTTTGAAATTTAACATAATCAAAGAGCTTGGCCACATGTTGCAGCTTTACGCACATTTGGGCAACATTTGCGCCTGCGCCTACGCAACATATTTTTCAATAAAACCAATATCATTCTTTAGCCTCATGTTGCTGCCTTACGCATGTTGCAGCAACTTTGGCCGCCCTAGAGTATGCTATATATTTTATTTAAAAAACACAAAAGCAAACTTACCGAGTGTACTGCTAGATGGCGCTGCAACTCCGAATTACAATACAATGTTAATTCCGATATAGTTGGCGCATTTTCCAATTTATTTTCCATGTCGCGTAGCCAGCGACGCAATTCCTTAGGATCCTCGCACAAACCCTCCGGGCGCTGCGTTTCATCCAGAATCTAGTTAATGGTATTAAATTAAGAAAATTATAAATATTTTTCAGTGTAAATTTAGCCAAGTTCAACATTTTAGTTAGAAATGGTGTGCAAACTGGCTAAATAAAACAGCATACACCTAGAAGTATGCATACAAGTTGCAGCTACTGCACGCCAGCTGGCGCTTTCTAGCATACTTACATGCAATTGGCTTCCCATAAATTTAGACTCGCGTGATGTGGGCTGCGCCTCCTCAATCTCAAACCGCGCCTCCTTGCACGTATCCAGCAGGTTTGTGTCCATAATATAATTATAGTTTGTTTGAATGGCCGCCCAGAGGTCGTCTTTGCCCGACGAGCCCAGGCCGAGTGTGGCGCTGCTGTGCAAGCTTGTCGAGCTACTGTGGCTGTGCCCGCTGCCCCACGAGTAACGGTGCATTTTGTTGTTGCTCCCGCTACCGTTGTTGCTGTTGTTGTTGCTGTTGTTGTTGCTATTGTTGTTGCTGGAGCACTTGTTGCCGCCGCTCAGTGAGTTTTTCTGAAAAAAGCAGAGGAGAAAGAAGTGACAATGGCTGTTAATAAATAAGTAATTTGAGCGCTGCCAAATAAGGTAGCGATAATATGCTTAACCATTTTTGGCGCTAAACAACGCCGCCCCACCCCCCCTCCGAACCGGTTGACAACGCTCCAAATTGCGCGCGTAATTAATTAATGATTGTTTATTTGTGCGAAACGAGATATAAACGTCTAGCGACGAATAAAAGAAAATTCCGTATTGACACAGCTTCGCGTAATGCTCAAAAAAATGAAATTGAAATCGTAATTCGATTGAATGACAAGCGCCCCATAATTAATTAAAACACGACTCGAATTTCCTGCGAATAAACAGCGCACAGTCAGCTTGTAAAAATTTAACATGCACTCGCACAATTAGCGCCCGGTTGCGGTAGCGACAGCTGCGAAACGGTTAAGAATGTGAAATCAATCGATAAATCAACAGTTGCATAACGAGCAATGTTCGATTCATTTGAGAAACAAGCGGAAATGGAACGTGAGACGGTTTTCGGTCGTTTGCAGATAGAAAATATAAAATAGACAGAGCCTGTTTTGAATACGAATTTAGATGTCTTGCTTCCTAAATTGTTTTGTTTTCTTATTCGATTTGTTTTTAATTTTTAATCCATAATTCGAACTCTGGAATTGTAACTTTTGCTAGCTAAAAGCGTTCAATATATACAAATGGAGTATTTAACATGAAGATAAACTTGCAACCAGCTGGTAATACACAGTTATTAACAATCGACTTGTTGCGCTATTGTATTTAGTCTCAGACAAAAGAATATTTAAGTGAAAAACAATTTACATTGCTTTCAAGCTAAACTCTACGCTCTTTTGAACTGAGGTGTTTTACAGCCACCTTTAACATGAAGATTAAAATGCATTAACTAACAATTCTATATTTTTTTAAGAATCTTTGATTTATTAGAAAAGAGAAAAATAGATGGAACACAATGTAAATTACTTTCAAACTTAACTCCAGCTCTTACTCCAAAATTCCTTCAGCTGTTTTAATTTACCACCTGCTTTAACGTCTAAATTATGGTATATACATTTAACTTCAGAATCTTTATCATTACTGGGAAATTCAATTTATATACATTTATATATTTTTTCTTTCCGAAATCTTTAAAGCTAGCATAAACGTTATTTGTTTTTATTAATTTATCACGTATGCACGTTTAAATTTATGCTTTCTTTTAAGCGCTGACTAATTAAGTGGAACGTTGTGGCATGTGAAACACATGCTGCTAAATTGTAAACCGTTATATTGCTCGCTCTCCCTCTCTCTCTCTCTCCCCCTCTCTCTCTCTCTCTCTCTCTCCCCCTCTCTCTCTCTCTCTCTTTCCCTCTCTCTGTCACGAAAATAAAATTGATTAATAATTTATTAAAGCAATTTCCGTTGACGCAGAATCAAGAACCAGATCAAGAATTCATATTCTAACGGCAGCTTGTCATTTAAGAGCCACGGCGACATGGCCATGAATAGAGCAATGCCATCCGGCGCTGCACCACCAAGCCCCGCCCTCCCCTCCCCTCCCCTCCCCTCCTCACCATTCTGCCACGCCTCGAGCCAGATCAAGTTGTTAGCGTGCAGAACGCAGAGACATTTTTATGTTAACTCTCAATTGCAAATTTATGCGCTACCCACGGCTCAAACTGTAGACTACAAATATGCATGTAACTGCGCCACCTTCAGCTACAACCTGCACCACCAGCTGCACCAGAAACTGGCACCACCTTACCTTGAGGCTGTTGTAGGGCCGCTCGAGATGCAGCTTGGCCTGGATGACATCACGGCGCTCCTGCTGCAGCTCGTCCGCTGGCAGCGAGGTCATCGATTGCGATATTTTTATATCGCTGCCGGCACCGCCCAACGCACAACCGCCCGCACCGCCACCGCCCCCGCCCCCGCCGCCCGCAACGTCCAACAACAACATGCTGTTCAGGCCGGCGGCGCGTCGTTGTTTTCGCAGCGAGCTGCTGCGACTGCTGCTGGCCGATTTTGTGGCATGGGGCATCGACAGGCCCGATTTGGTGGTGCTGCGTGTTGCAGTTGTTGTTGCCGCTTCTGTTGTTGCTGGCACGACAAAGGCAACCACATCCTCCAATCTGAGTGTGTTCGTTGTTGTTGTTGTTGTTTTAGTTATGTCAGCGCTTCCGTTGACGCACTTCATCGTGATGGCCGCTTTATCAGTCTCTTGGTTGCTAAATGACGTCTCTGTTGCCATTGCCACGCCCACCACCGCCTCAGCTGCTTGCTGGGGCTGCGCTTCATCAACAGCCGCTGTTTCATTTCCAGCTTCCATAGTGTGGCGCTAATTGTTTTTGGTTCCGATTTCCATGTGTATGTTAATTTAATTAATTTGCTTAAAATCTGCTTTTAGTCGTGTTTCGTTGTGGCTGTTGTTGCTGTTGTTGTTGTTGTTTGTTCCTGTTGTTGCTGCACTTAAAATGCATTAATTTGCATGTCTGCCGCCATCGTTGGGCGTCCGTTTCGTTTCATGCCAACGTTCCGCTGTGCTGCCTCTGACCTTTTTGGGCCTGCGCGCAGTTCCAGTTCCTGGCGGGGTTTTTTTTCTTTTTAATTTCGTTTTCCGTTCGTTTGCTTTTTATGCAAAATACGTTTTTTTCGTTATTTTGATAAAAAGAAAGAAATCACAATTTAATTTTTAATTTCGCTGTAATTAAAAAAACAAAATAAAAGCGTTTAACGCGAATTAGTTGGAAGCAAATCAAAAGGCATCAATTATGCGAAAAACATATATATTGCTAACTATTATAATAATGTTAATCGTTTCGCATAATGCGCAATGTTGAGCCAATGCTTGAATTGAAGACCAGATGCAGCTGCATCGTTTTACGAGGAAGTAAGAGATCAGTGAGCAGAAAGCAATTTTAAATTTATAAATAAATTTAAACACAATTTTTCGTTAGCATTTTACAAGGAAAACATCGAAAACTGTATCACCTACTTTAACTGATGAGAATCGCATAGAAAGGCGGCGTTTGTGAGTGAGGAAGAGAGCGTGGGGGGAGTATTAGAGAAAGTAAAAGGGTATCGTTTAAGGGAGAACATGGGATCTAGAGTGCTTGCTTGAGCAAATCAGTGGGAGTAATAAAGAAAGTTAAGATAATGAGCAAGGGAAAGTAAGGGAAAGATAGGGAAGGATGGAAACACAAAGCAGAGAGAGAGAGAGAGAGAGAGAGAGAGAGAGAGAGAGAAAGAGAGAGAGAGATCGACTATATCGAGTAAAAGAAAGAGGCAAAAGGGATCGAATCAGCCCCTTTGAGAGGAAAAATGGTAGTTATAAGGTGAGAGACAGAGAGATCCAATATAAGCGAAGAAAAACAATGTGATAAAGAAGAGAAACAGAAGAAGGAAATTCTCTCATTAAGGACTCTTTCTGGACGTTGCCGCATATTCTTTTAGCTACCCATAAAAGCTACCATTAAAAGTTCAAGCTCCCGTGTCACAATATTGCAACATTAAACAAATTTAAATGTCTGCACAAATTAGTTTTAGCAAACTGTGTGATATCTGTTGATCAGTAGACAAAAGAACCGCCGTGTTTTTTGAGGCTGCAAAGTCGAGCTTTATTTATCTATATATCATATCTCTCACATCACACCCACAACAATGGTAGCTGCAGCAACTGTAAATCGCAATTAAAGCCAACTCTAACTGGCAGCTACATAATTACAGTGGAAGGCCAACGACTCGGACGCATAAAAAAGGCAAGACCACCAAAATAAACAAACAAATAGAAAAAAAAACTCATAATAATCACGAGTATTACTTAATTCCATAAGAAACAAACAACGAACACACTTTCAGCTGACCAAAAAGGGGGCGTGCAGGAGGAGGGACCTTTGACAACGAAGTTGTCTGAGTTGGCACCCAAAATCTGAACAGAAACACAAACAAAAACAATGAACACGATTCTAATCGGGAGCAATCAAATTTTCATACGAAATTAGTCGCAAAAACACTTGTGGGCCATATTTGTATGCAAATCGAGCCGCACGGTTAACTGCGGCTGGCCAAAATTGGCTGCAAGCGTTTATTTAGCCACTTAAGATACTATGAAACAGCAGCCAGTTAGTTGAAAAAGCAATAACAACAACAACAACAGGAACTACAATTACGCACACTACAAAGTGGCATTTGGTCGACTTTTGATATACCCTGTAAGGCGTTAAAGGAAAAACTATTCAACTAGTGAAAATAAAGTTTAAGGAACGCGTTAAAAAGCGCAACAGTAATAAACAGAAGGAACGAGAGAGAGAGAGAGAGAGAGAGAGAGAGAGAGAGAGAGAGAGAGAGAGAGAGAGAGAGAGCGAGAGAGAGAGAGAGAGCGAGAGAGAGAGAGAGAGAGAGAGAGAGAGAGAGAGAGAGAGAGAGAAAGAAAAAGAGAGAGTGTTGTCATTCCAGCTATTTTCTAGCTAAATTTAGCTAGATTTAATCTCAAAGGTAGCTAATTTCGTATTGAAATCAACTTCTTCTGGCAGTTGGCAACACTGGCAAGAATACCCCTATAGATCGAAAAAGAGTGAAAGAAATTAGATACAAATAGATATAGAAAAAGGAACAAGATTGGAGCCAGAGAAAGAATTATATAGTTATACATGCATGGATCGAAACAGAGTGAGAGATAAGGGGAGACATATGAAACAGAAAGAGATATGTGAGAAAGACATATTGTAGATGGAGTACGCAAGTAACAGAAAGTTATAAAGAGAGATGTGCAATAAGAGATTTATATAGAAAGAGATAATAACTCTTCGATTTAACATTCGATTTGAGTATGAAGAAGACAGACCTGACTTTTCAAGTTAAACTAAATTTATATAGTTGAGATACAAGATGAACAGAGCTTTAACAACGACTACAAATTAGATATACCCTGTACGGGTAAAATAAAAAAGCTGCCTTATAAAACGAAAACTGAAAACAATCGCCAAATGATCCACACCAAAAGGTGGGCGGGGGGCGTAAAGTTGTTGGCAATTGTCTGGGCAGCGGGTTGAGTGGGTGTCCGCGACTGCCGTCGGTGGTGGAGGGGAGTGAAGGGGGCGTGCCACGACACACAAATCGACGCTAAAAGCAGTAAATAACGTTTGCCAGCCATTATAATTGTTCGAGCCCCCCGAAGACAGGAGTTTTTGGCCCGCGGCTAAGCTCAAGTCCGCGGGCCCAATTCAAAAGGGGCCTCTCGACTTGCACTTTTCGCAGTGGTTGTTCATATTCTTGTGGCTCGATTCGTGATTCGTTTTTGTGGTCAAGCGAAAGCGAAACTTAAAGCAGCCAACCTACACGTTGAGAGTGCAATTGGCAAATGAATTGGCCAAGGCAAGCACAGTGAATATATTTATATGTGCATGCATGTATCATATGTATATATTAGTGTGTGTGTGTGTGTGTGTGTGTGTATTTATGGCTCTGCTCGACACTTCTTGGCCAGGCTTTTAGGCTTCAACACTTTAACAGCTCGCCAAACACTTTGGCTTAGTCACTCAACAAAATAGTCAAGAGCGCGACTTCCCCCCGCCTTACCCTTACCCCTGCCCCTTCACCACACAGTAGTTGCTTGGAGCGCATGCAAATCGCGCTATTTGCATGATAGGGAGTGAGGAGGGGGGAGAGGGGGAAGCGGCACATCCGTTGCCTATTCACTGGCCTCCTCGCACAGCCCGCCGTCCAGGCCGTGACTCATTGAGAAATAATAATAATTGTATGGCCTAAAGTGCTTCTGCCATTTACATGTGTGACGTTATATAAGCTGGCCATTACCTAATCGCATAATTTATATAAGCCAGTGCATGGAATAGATCGGGTCTTTATAGAGAATCTAAAGATATTGGACTGTGACACATTAATTGAAGGCAGAATGAATCGATTGAAGAGTCAAATAATTTGATATCTGAAAGCTGAAATGAGTTCATAGATCTAAGATGACCTTAAATATACTATTTAGACATAGGTCGACATTTTCCACTCCCTCTAGAACAATTTGGCACATAGGTCAAAATTTACCAGCCCCATAACTCGGTCAAAACTCAAACAATTTTCAATATTTATATTAAACGTACCGCGGGCAAGGCCGGGGAATACCCGCTAGTTAAGATACAAAAGAAAATTCAGATGCCTAACGAACTAGATAAGTTAACAATAAACTTATGAGTTCGTATTTATTTATTTAGATTTCTTTATATAGCAGAGAATTAAACAAATTCGTCGTGCTTAAGGCGAAGTTTAGAGACTCACTTAAAAGCTATAAAAGCGGCATAAATCAATCTCAAAATTACTTAATTAGTATATTAAAACATGGTTTATCGATAATGTGACAGGTGAAAAATAAACCACTTAGCCAAATGTTTATGCAAATTTGAGCAAAATATGAAGAGCTAAGCAACAAATATGATTTAACCTTTCACCCATAACTCAGAAAGAAGAAGACGCCCATTCACATTACCGAGTGCTTCACGGCGGAGGGGTCGTCGGTCGTCAGTCAGCCAGTCACCTGTCTGGCGTTACCTAACACTGGCAACTGAAACTTGACTAGCAAAAGATGCGGTAATAATAAACGACTTAATTCCAGGAAAAGTTTTTCGGGGCCCCCTCGAGTTTTGAATGCCAAACACGCGGCACACATGGCACACACAAAAAATAAATAAAATAATAATAACGCATAGACCCGAAACAAAAAGAGCACAAAGCCAAAGTCAAAGAGAGGCAGAAGCAGAAAAAAAGACATAAAAGATGACAGCAAATATTTGACTTAAAGCCACAATGAAGTCAAAGCAAAGCAAATATTACAGAAGAGTTAAGAGCAGGGCGGACGGAATTGTTTTTTTTTTTTTTTTGTTGTGGTGTAATGCCAACAGGTTGACTTTAACTATGCCAAGCACCACGATAAGCTCGTAAATCTGCCAAAACATTCCAACACACACAAAAAAAACTATTTATAAATAAAAGAAGACCTCACAATAGAACTCACAACGAGGCAAATTGAATGAAAATGAAAACAAACTTTCGTTTTTTCTTTAGTTTGGCTTCCTTACAAGATCTTTGATCTTGCTTTATTATCTGAAAGTTGCCTCATGTTCTCCAGCGGAAGTTAGATTATGTCATGTATGGTATATAAGTTCTCATTTCTAATATTCTCACGACAAATTAAAGCAAATGAACTCACATAAATGAGAGCCATTGTATGGCCACTTGAATTGACTTGGACTAACTAGGCCAACTTTGGACGCTCGTGTTTATTGGCTTAAGATAAGATAAGACTCGAATAAAAACTAAGCGCTTAATTTGCCATCCAATTCAATCAATAGCAAACGTAACTTTGCTGTGCAAAGCTCATCTCTATATATACACATATATATATTGATAAAAATGTACATAGCTGTTACTTTTTAAATAGTGTTCAACTTTTTTAACCTATCTACAACTGAGTCATCCAGCAATCGTGAGATGCAAACAACTAAAAAGAATGCGTTAACGAATACTCTAAACAGTTTATATAGGAATTCCATACACAAGCGTGGAAAATAAGTGGAAACTACATTCAAAACTTCCTTCAAGAATTTGAAATACAAAATGTATAATAAAAACCTCAATTTAATTGGTTTTCAATGAATAAAAACCTTCTTCTAACTGGAAAAGGATCGTCATTCAAAATAAGTAATTTTGCCAATTTAGACTGAATCCACGCCTATAATCGAAAGATAAGTGGAAAACTATTGCTGGGATAGAAAATATCTTTGGCCTGGGTTAAAGTGCATCGATCCGACTGTATTATATGAATTCGGTTCCTCTTCTATGAATTCGGTTCTCCTTTGCGTGCTTCCGTAGTGTACTCTATATGGACACAAATGCCTACCCCAAAACGTCACGCATTTCGTGACAAAATGATAATACCTCAACTTCAGCAAGGTTAATTAATAATAACCATGACTAAGCCGTCAACTGTTTTTTTTTTTTAAGTCAAACTAGACAAAACGTCGACCGTGTGTAGAGGTTGACAACAACAACAACAACAACGGGGGACGACTATTTATGAGAGACGAGACGACATTCCAGAGCGACCATTCGAAAATACATATTGCATAAATTATCATTCTATCTGTGGTAATTCTTCCAAGAAACGTTTGCGACGCCTTTGGCCAAGTTGACCAACTGTATCAAGTTGGCCCCGCGGCAACATGCCATAAATTGTTAGCCAGTTGCAGCAGCCAAGCAACCAAGCAGCCAAGCAGGCAGCCAGGCAGGCAGCAACAACAAAAGCAACAGGCAATGCAACACCTAATGAATTGTTAACTGCCTGGCAACATGTTGCACAGAGTTGGGCACACGTGAAGTTGTCGCCGCGGCAGCAACAGTTGCCGTTTGTCGTTGCCAAATGGCCAAATTGCAGGCAATGCGCCAGTGACAATAACAATAACCATATTGACTTGTAAAAAGCAACAACAAAAACAACAACAACACGATCCAAAATTCAGTCCAATCAAAAATGAAACCTTTTTGCAGCCCGCAATCCAAGAGCGTTTTTCTTTTGCCAGGGTTAGAGTAGCGCGGCGTGTTGAGCGGGCATTTTAGTGGGTTCAAGCGGCATGTCAACCTCAGCCACAAAGCAACCACAAACCAAACAACAACAACGACAACTTGTGGCCCACCTAGAAAAGCGGAGCGGACCACCAAGGCAAGGTAGGGGCAAGGGAGGCCGCAGTTATCCGTCGAGACAATGAATTGTTAATTTTTTTTGCTATTTGTGCTCGCTCGAGCGAGTTTTGGTCAGCAGAAGGATGCTCTTTAATGTGGGGAATATAATACAATATCGTTAACAAGGCTGCAAGCCTTCGTTCGGTTCGGTTCCCACTCGAAGCAATACCTCGCCTGAAGGTTAGGGTTTGCGAGCTAGGTTCTAGGCAACAATTAACAAAATATACAATATGTTTGTATATTTGAACATTAGTTTAAATGTTTAAGATCCTATCTAAATTTGCATACTCGCATAAAATCCGTATAACATACAGAACTCATAAGCTCAGCCAACGTCGCGTAGGGTATATCAGAAGAGGGAAAAAAACCAAAAGAGAAGAAAAACATGTGCCAAATGTCAACTGAAAATGAAAACATTGCGAATTCTTTAGCCACAGTCGTTGCCAGCCTCTGCCACACATGCAACATGAAAAGGCAGCAGCAAGCCAAAGGGGAGATACGACTGTAAAAATATGTGTACCCCAAAAGGTGGGAAGGTGGCTGCCAGACGTTATATGGCGACATGGAACATGGACACGAGCAGAGCAGAGCGAGCGAGCGAGAGGGGGGAGGGGCTAACAAACAACGGGTGACACAGACAAAAGGCGACTTTTTAGCTGTTGGTGCAGAGCAATTAGAGAATTGGCCCCATGGACCACAAAAACGAAAGTTATCGAGCAGTGTGGACAAATGTTGAACACATGCAAACATACGACACGTTCCCGCCCCAAACGAGCACCTGACTGCAGCTACAACCCCCTTCCCCTCGCCCCCCACACTCCAACCACTCCCCTTTGGCAAAGTGCTCGCTAATCTACAAGTTTTTTTTTGTTGACCAACAAATTTGTCTACCATTTGCCCATTTTCCACTCATATGATAAATGTGTCGTGTTTTGTGGCTCGAACAACTTTTCATTTGTTCTGCGCCCGTTTCGGGGTCTATTTTCGAAAATCGGCTAAGAAAAACTCAAAAAACAGCTACTCAACCAGCTAGTCCCCAAATTGGCAGCCACAGAGATTGACCACGCCTTAACGCCCGCTCGCCACGGTTTCTCTGTCCATAGGGAAGTCGTTTGTTATGACCCGACGACAGGTGGCGCGGCTGTAAATAACTCCCGAACTAAGTCCAAAACAAGCTACCAAATTAGCGGTTTCTATGCAGGCGGCAGCATGCGGGCATAAATTATGGAACAGAAAACGAACGACAGAGCTAATTAGGCTACTGGTGGAATGTGTCTCTCTCTCTGTGTTTCTTTTTTCTCTTTGGAAAATGTCAAATATCATTAAGATGGGAAAGAAAATCGAGGGAACTGTTAAACCAGGGCAAGAGATATTGAAGGAAACGATTTAGGTGGATTGATTTGCAGCGAGAAAGAGAATCATAGAGAGAAATAGATGGACGAAGGGAAAAAGAGAGAGAGAAGAAGAGTCACACATGTATAGAGATAGTCAGAAAGGAGAGGAAGAGAGAAACATAGAGAGAACAACATAGAAACAGAAATAGAAAGAAGGAGAGAGAATGAACAACAGGAAGAGGGAGAGAAGTATAATCTCTCCTATAAATCTCGGGAATTAGAATCTGAGAGGAAAAAGAGAGAGAAACACAGAGAAGTTAAATCCGACAGATAAGGATAGTCAGAATTAGAGTCACTGGGGAAATAGGGAAAGAAGACAAACAGAGAGATAGATAATAAAAGGGAGAGAGAAAGAAAGAGAAAGAGATATAGAGAGAGTAAGAGAGAACTAAGAAAGAACAGGCTATGAGTGAAAGACAGATAGTTGGAAAGAGAGGGGAAGAGAGAAAGACAGAACAAAAAATTAGGCATATTTTGAATAAGTCAGAGAGTGTATGGGTAAGTAAAGAGGGAGGGACAAAAGAGAGAAGAAATATATCGTTAAAAGTTTCACTTTAGAGACAGTTTTAATCAAAAGTTTGCATATTCTATAATTTTATTAAAATTCAAGTCCTAGTTTAACATAATTTATTGACTTCAAAAACGCATTTCCAAAAGTTAATCCGAGTATTCAACAAGCTCTTATTGCTTATTACCCACTCAACAGTCGAATGCCTATCAGATCCACCTCATACGACAAATCTTCTCCCTTGAGCCTAAATTTTTAAACTCAATAAACCCCATTTCGAGTTGCCTTGACCCAAATGCCCAATTATCAACAAAAACGACACCTTTTCCGCTAACCACATTCAATGCCAAGTATATTGTGCATCAAAACCCAAAACGAAGCAAAATCATTTTACCATTAGCTAAGCCCCATTGTGTCTCGCAAGACAAGGCGTATTAAAAGTAAATTACAAACAAACTCACAGAGATTTCCAAGTGTGAAAACTGACCAAGATGTGGCTCTTGTTGTTGTTGTTGTTGTTGTTGGCTCCACTCGAATCCAAATGTTGCCTTTCAATTCACTTTCTGCAATGGGAAAAGCGTGAAATGCGTGTTAAAAACAAATATGGCTAAAATGATGTGCAAATGTGCGCAAAGCTGAAAATCGAATGGAGCGAAAACAAGTTCCACTCATTTTTTTTTTTTTTTTTTTGCCTGACAAATGACAACCAAATGAAAATTGTTAACTGATTTTTTATTAGCACTGGGCGCACAATTGCATAATGCGGCAACAGGCAGAAAACTGAAGCATAAAGAAAAACTTTTACCAACAACTCAACCAATTGGCTGGCTGCTGCGTCAACATTTGTTTAGCAACATTTTTTATGGCAACCTTTCGCTCTTGCCACTCGAGTGATAAATCAACGCTGCCTCAACCTCAATCTCAACTCCGATTCCAACTCCCACAACAAACAGAAAAGGCGAAAAAAAAAAACCAAAATTTACCAAAATGAAAATAAACATAATTCCTGAAAAGCTTCCCAAAAAAAAAATAAGATGAAAAACCAAAAACGTCGCACGACATTTGCCTGCCGCTAAATATTTTGGCTTTGCTTTAGTTTTTCTTTTTTCTTGTTGTTGTTGTTGTTGTTGTTGTTGTTGGTTTTCATGTTTTTCCTTTTTGCTTGTGGGCGTTTCGGAAATGCGAAGCTGTTGGGCAGCTTAGCTCGATGTCCATAACAATTCATTATCATTAATTATATTTGCACTCCAGCATGAAAAATGCCGGCAAGTCGATTAAATTGAAAACAATTTGGCCGCAAATTTCAATATTTCTTTCGTTGTTAGCCGTTAGGCGAACAAAAAAAAATACAGCAAATCGACCCCAAAAACATGCCCAAAAATATGGCCCATAAAGCATCAGCGAGCCCGAAATCAGCAACAACTCGCCAATAACAATTTATTGGCCGTATTAACCTCGGCGAACTCTCTCACTTGTCGGCGATCGCCAGGGCAGGCGAGTGGGGGCAGCGGGGAGGGGCGAGACGGGGCGGGGCGGGGCAAGCAACTGCATCGGGGCCAGCGATCGATGCGAGTTGTGAAAATATCATTTACAGCCAATTTGTAAAAGCAAAAAATATCGATGGGAAAATAACAATGTACCAACGACGCTTAAATACCCTAACTTAGAAAGCAGCCTTTGCTTGGGGTTGATTCTTTCAGAGTTAAAAGATTGTGGAATAGAAATATAAATGTACTTGCGGAAATCAACCGGCGTTGCACGGCTCAACCGAATAGTGTGGCAAATGATGAGAGCTATCAAAATGGTTTGCTTGAAAATTGCTGTTGGATTTGAACTAGCAACCTGCCGCTTGTTTGAGCAGCGCAGAGAAAAGTAGGCTCATCAGGTCATGTTTACAAAGCAAATTAAGCTGCGTTGGTCGTGATGTTCTATATATAAACTTTGACCATCGACTTTCCCCCATCTTGACCCCATCTCAATTCCAAAAAGAAACTTTAGTAAATTTATACGATTACCATGTGTTTCTCAAGTTCCTTACCCTAATTAAAGACACAAGTGTATTTAAGTATATTCAAGACAATATTTTGTCCAAAATTTAAACGTTTTATATTCTCTAGTTTGTTTAGGTGATAAACAAATGAATGGAATATCAATAAAAACACACAATCTGATAAAACTTTCAATATAATTAAAAATAAAATTTATCTGTTAAATCGGAAACTGAAGAAATAGTTGTAATACCCACGGTCAAAATGGGCAATAAAACTGAAATCCCAGCGAAATTTTGCACGAAGACAACGCGCTGAAAAACAAATGAACGTCGATTTACTTTGGCAACACCAAAGCAACAACAACAACAACAACAACTATTTCTCTGCTGCTCTAACTCGCCTCTCAACTGTTACCCTTTCACTCTAACTAAGCCTTAGCACTCTCGCTTTAGTTAGGTTTTTTTGTGCGCTGTGGTCAAGTTGAAGTCGGAAATGGGCACAATCGCCGTTGCCGTCGCCGTTGGTCGATCGTCAGCGGTCAAGCTGCAATTGGCCAAAAGTTGGTTGCCAACTGGTAATGGCCAATTGACGACGTCGCAACGTCAACATCTTCGGGCGGTAATTGGGTCCCTTTCCCAGCCAAGCCGCAGTTTGGTGGGAGGATGCAAACCAGGTGGAGGGGGAGAAAATATATAAAAATTTAATCAGCTTTCGGCAACAATTCTCATATTTTATTTATATATTTTTAAACGATGCGATTTGACACATGCGGGCGAAAAAGCAACAAAGTTCGTAGGCGTTGCAGATAAGTGTGAAGTGTGTGTGTGTGTGCGTGTGTGTGTTTCTGTGTGTGTGTGTGTGCGTGTGTGTGGGAAAATCAAGTGTGAGGCATTTGACAGCTCAAGAGGTTTTACAATTAATTAGTTTCTGACGACAGGTTAATAGCCCCTGCCTCTCAAGAAAATTGACGCTTAAAAACCGATGAGACAAGAGGAAAAAAAAGATAAAAACTATTTTATACTTTATAACGTTTAAATATTTTAACAAATATAACTAAATTTCTAAATATATTTAAAGTCTTGTCAAATATTATCTGAAACATCCTTTTACTTCTACTTCGCAGAAAATTTGTCCAAGTAAAGGTTGTGGGTTCGAATCCCGAAAATAATTAATGTGATAGTCGAAAGTAATCTTTCATATCTTTCTAATATGCATTCTGGCTCGCAATCTCTGTCATGCATATTAACTTTTCACACCCGTTTCGGATTGTATAATGCTTCTCGGCTTTCACAGGCAGCAACATTTTAACCAACATATTCCCATATCTTGAGTCTGGTTTGCGTACATTTCAAATGTAATTCAATCCGTTTGCTGACTGCAGCAGAACGCGGAACCGACTCGAGAGCGCTGTCAGCTATAGAAATAAGAAAAGCGAAAAATATAAGAAAACAAATCAAAGCGCAACTTTTTGGCTGCCTGAGCACAAACAAACAGACTGAGAGACAGGAAGACAGACGTTCGCACTGACACATACAGCTGGGAAATCAAGAAGTTGACAGAAGACTCTCCAAGTCGTGTGATATAAGAGTGGAAGCGATGTTGGCGATGCGAAGTGTGAAGTGTGAAGTGCAACAGCTTCGGAGTGTCAAGTGGCATATGGGGAATGAATATGTTATTTCACGGTCAGTTAAAAATGCGCAAAAGGCATATTGGTAAAAGGAAATGCCAAAATGCGCTAATGAAAGTGAAAAGCGTCAAGAAGAAAAAAGCCAAAGCGTTGTCGATGATTTCGGCCCACTTGTCGCAGTCGGCGGCAGCAACAAAACAAAAACAACAAAATCCAAACAAAAAAAATGCATTCGAAATGCAGTAGAAAGTGAAATGCGTTGGCAACACAAATAAAAATAAAAAAAAACGATATAAAAAAAACCAAAGCCAGAGCCAAAACAGCAAATGAGCCAAAAGATGCTGGAGATATGAGTTGGGTGTTCGTTTAGGGTAGGGGCTAGAGCAAAGAGAGGGGTGCGAGGATGGGGCCGAGAAGGGGGCAGCACATCCACAAACGACATTGTTAGTGGGCAACTCTCTCACATGACCTTGTTACATTGCATTGAATCGCGCATGCGATATGCGAATTCTGTGGTTGCCTTCGCCTTGAATGGAGATGGAGATGGAGTTGGAGTCGGAGATGGAGTCGGAGATGGAGATGGAGCAGCCAGTTAGCCAGCCAATCGGAGAGAGATGCGGCGGCTGCCGCATCGTTGCACATAATCAAGAAATATTTGAGATTCACTTTCAGGAAAGACAACGACAATGACAAACGTAGAAGACGACGCAACTCACAGGCCCCAAACGAAAGTCCAATAGCAAACAATACACATGTGTGCTTCAGTCGTGAATGCACGACTTGCATATACTCTGTACACAGCACCTAACTAAATTCGCCTAATGAACGCTCCTATTTGGGACTCCTCCACTCCTGTCTTGGGTTGAATTTTTCCCGTAAGCCTTTATGAATCACGTCGCACCATTTCTCCTCTAAAAGGCGGATACTCCTCTTGCGCGTACAAGCCATATGTGACGATCGCTGTCCACTTAAGAGAGCTTTCACTGTATTCGTAACGGGAGAAGACTTAATTTAAAGGAAGTAATATATTGTCAAACTATGCAAGAAATATCATAACAAGTCTGAGCAGGGACAGCTCATAATATCTCCAAAATATAACAAATCAATGTTAATTGATATTTATATTTATGTAAGATGCCTGCTGCTCGCCTTTACTACCCGTTTTCAATGAGTACAGGGTATAACAGCTAGACACAACTCATAGATAAAATATCTGTGGACTTCTCATTGACGACTCTTAAAGTTGCAGTTGCAACTATCGTGTGTGTGCGTGTGTGTGTGTGTGTGTGTGTCGCCGCAGCCGTCGGCAGATGTGTGGGCTGCAGAAGCAAATGAAATGCCACAGATTCGTTTGATAAAATGGCAGGCGACAAGTTGAGAAAGAAAAAGTGACTCAGCGAGTGGGGCAAAGAGAAAGACCGCAA
The DNA here is from genome assembly GCA_035045725.1 of Drosophila ezoana. Lineage (NCBI taxonomy): Eukaryota > Metazoa > Arthropoda > Insecta > Diptera > Drosophilidae > Drosophila > Drosophila ezoana. Next base: position 22,018,798 of record JAWNOU010000177.1, on the reverse strand, counting down.
GAGAGTGACTGAGTGAGAGAGGGAGAGCGAGAGAGAAAGATGCCAACTGGGCAACAGTAGTCACGCCCCTTTAGCCCCTCTGTCAACCCTCCAGAGACAACATTGGTTTGAGAGTTTAAGAGTTTGACGTCTGCCTCTTCGTATAGCTGTCAATGCAGCCATAGATAAATCTTCAAGTTGTCATTGCGGCGGTGGAATTTGTTTTTCTTCATTGAAATGGAAACAATAGCAAATGGGGAGCGGAAGATCGCGAGAGAAAAGCTACAGATAGAGAAAGAGAGAGTGAGAGAGAGAGAGATAGAGCTCCATATTAGTCGCATAATTGGGCCATGGCAAACGCATTGAAATGTCAGTAATTGATATGTTTACAGCTTTATTAACGTTTCCACAGTGGGTTGCTGCTGCGGATGCTGCGTTTTCGCTCCTTTTGCTTGATTCAATTAAAATCACACCATGCTGTGAATTTAAGTGTGTGTGCAGGTGTGTGTGCGAGTGTGCGTGCGCCCGTCAAGATATAAAGACATACACCAATTAGATACCCGATTTGTTTGGCATCAATTTACTTTCGATTTCTTTCTATCTATAAATGAAATTAAGTATGGGTGATGTTCAAGTCAAAACACTTTCTTATCTGCATTGCATCTGATGAGACATCCAAAAAATAACCTATTCAGTTATTTGTTCAACAAACAATAAGGTATTTCCAGTTTGTGTTGATAGAGAGATGGGTAGACATTTAGATATAGATACATGGATAAATATAGGTAGGTAGATAGATAGAAAAAAAGGAGGATAGATAGATGGATATATAGAAAGATACAGTTGATAGATATTGATAGATTGATAAATAGATAGACAGGCAGATAGATAGATGGATAGATAAATAGATAGACAGAGAGATAGATAGATATATTGATAAATAGATAGGTATATAAATTTATATGTAGATAGTTATATTGATAAATAAATATGTAGATGAATAAGATATTGATAGATAGATGATCAGATAGATAGTAGTTACTTTGAAAGGACGTTCAAGCTATCCAACATTCAGGCAATAGAAAAGAATACATGAAAATAGAGCAACTTGATCTTTAAGAGTATTCCGCCCGTATTCCACAGATCGCAGTGGATTACATTTTTTTTTATAATTTATAAACTCAACTATACTAAACGTCCATGAAACATTTTAATTTATTTACATTTTCAACTCAATTTAAACGCCCTTCTTTAGCTGAAAAATCAAGTTTTTCCCTTAAAAAAAATCTCGCCGTACATAAAATCGTTTTGTTTTTTAGGTCGTCTGGTTATGTAAAAGTCCTCGTTCAAGGCGTGTGGTGTGAGCCATAAACCAGGCACGAAAATAACTTTTTTTTTTGCTTAAACAAACTGACGGATTGACTAACTAGTTGGCTGATTCGACTCATGAGTCATAAACTGGCAAATGGGCAGACCAGAGTCTAGACAAATACTTTAAAAATATATATATATAATCAAAGCAACAATTAAAATGCCTGCAAACTAGTTGCTGGCGGGCGGCGGCAGCAGCAGGAACTGCGCCCGATGGGTGCTGTCTATTGGAAATGGAGTCAGTTGTTGGAATTTTGCCAATGGTATCTGTGAAAAATGTCTCTCTAATTGTGCAACTTGGCATATTGTCGCGCGGCTTCTTTTTGGTTACTTTTACTTTACGCCGTCCGATGTTTCCTGTGCCACAAAACAACTGCAACAACAACTGCAAACAACGAGCGGTAACAACCTCGACATGCACATTGAACACAGTATTTTCTTTAATGATTAATTGACTTTTGCACTGGTAGATAGAAAGAAGCAAACAGAAAGAAGCAAAAAGAAAAACACGTTCGATCTTTGTTTTATCGGTTTGGTAAATTGCCTTTTAATTTCCCGCTCAACGCTTTTCTCAATATTTATTTATTTATTTGCAAATGCGTGTTTTGTTTGTGCCTGCATTCGTTTATATTCAGATACATATGTTTGTATCTACTCGACGCATAGATACATCTGTGTTTTGGCCATTGTTTATGACGTTTTATCATCTGTTTGTTTTTGTCTGCTTGTGTGTGTGTGTGTGTGTGTGTGTGTGTCGGCGGCTTTCGTTCGTGTGATTAATTTATTGTTCAATACAATTGCGTATGAATTATTGAGATACCGGTCAGAAAATGACATGCAACAGGCCGACATCGCCTCAGGTGGCCAACGAAAGATCTCTCATTGTCCGGCACCCAGGCCAGGCAGCTGGCCAACTCCAAAGACACACACACACACACACACACACACACAAAAAACTGCACCAAAAATATGCATTTTGTTGTTGTTGTAAATAGCCAGCAGATACATGAACTGGCGCTCGCACTCGCACTTTCACATTGAACCCAGTCAAAAGGCACTGGGCCAGGTGAAACGTGGCAATGAGCATGAGCATGGGCTCAAATCTAATACAGGTAATCTCTAATAATCATAGGGGTTAAGTTTCATCAGATTAAATGGCTCAGAAACACATGCGAACAGCTGGAAAAGCCGCACGAATAGAAAATCCTGCGCGAAATACCGTTGCCAAGTAGAAAACTTTTTAGTTTTCTAAACAGAGCTGTGCAGAGGAAATGCAATTTCTATGATAAAAGAAAGAAACTACTTACTATTAAAGCTCATATAATATTAATTAGGGTTCATTTTATTTATTAAGAATATTTCATTCAGAATATTTAGACCGCAACGAATTTCAAACTGTAAGCACAAAACCTTTGACCATAAGCCAAGAACCACAACTGAAATTCTCTAGAGTTGGCTCTAAATTTGTGGCTCTAAAACTGTGACTCAATAGCTGTGACCCTAAAACTTTGGTTATTTCGTTGCGATTGTAAAACGTGAGTATATATGGGATAATTTAAGATGATAGCTTTCAAATCATGTGTCTGCGACTCTAAAACTTCATTCCAAGACAATGGCAGTCTTTGACTCTAAGACTGTGGCTATATAGTTGAGACTCTAAAGTTGTAGACTTTAAGACATTGACTTAACAGCTGTGATTCCTAAACTATATATATAAGACTGTTAATCGACAGCTGTGTTCAGCAAATCTGATCTACAATTAGGACGTAGTCAATGCTTCTAAATGAGGTTGAAATAAGCTGTTACTCATAAAAAGGTGACTATAACTAAAACTCTTCTAAAACTTAAGACAACAATTATTGAGAGCATATTCGTGGCAAGCTATCTTCGGGTTCGATATTGGGATTCAACCATATGCATGATGTGACTCTAAAACTGTATGAGATACGAAGTTCACACACCTTATACACATTTCACACACACGTAAACGTTAAGCACATATCCGAAAATCTGCATAAACAAACGAACATTTTACCAAACTTAATAATTTAAATAAATTTCTTTTGCTTGCCACTATTAGGTGTCACTTTTGAAAATATAATTTCTAAAAGGGCGTTCAAATTGACGAGCACCAAAATACAAGTTTTTATCTACATAAAAATTCAATTCCATCTTTTTCGAATGATCTAATCTCTGGTACGTTCGATAGACAAACGAAAGCGAAATGCGGCGTAAACAGAAACAGCTGCGGGACAGTTGCAGCAACTAGACACTAAACACACGGACATGTGGCATGCGGCATGTGGCGTCCCAGGCTGAATGTCAAATGTTGGTCTCCGGACTCATTCACTGTCAACGATTTCATTTGCTCTTTATGGTCTTCTAACATGCAAACTTTGCCTTTGGCTTTGGCGAAAATTCGCGGTCATCGCGTGCCAGAGCCAAGTTTACAAAGCGCCGCCTCCATTTTGGCCTATGGCAGGCAGTAGTCGTAGTAATAGTCCAAATTGTTGTTGTAGTCACCCCTAAATTAGTTGAACAAAAGTCGTAAACATTTGCTTTGCATTTTAATTAGGCAGCACTTGCATTGTGGAATTGTGGGCGGTCTTTAAGCTGCAAACAGCGATAAATATTCGAAATGCTTCACGTGAAAATTTAACACGTTATAATTACAACAAACAAAACAGCAAAATGTTTGTCTACATATGCTTAATATTTCCACAATGGTATTTGGGATAATTTTTGGTTTTTTTTTTCCAATAGCGTGTCGAAGCGACGTTCAACGACCGCCGCCGCCGCCAGGTGGCGTTTCTCTGCAATTTGCATTGTTAATTGTCAAGTAATTAAGAAAACGAAATATTCATAAATGAAAACATATGGCATGTCTTCAAGAGCCCAAGAGCGCAAAAAGCAAAGCAAAAAGCGCTTGAATGCAATTGAAAGTTGAGATATTATAAGTATTTGCTAATGACAGTTAAACAAGGCCTAAAAAGGAGCTAACTGACTGTGCCGATTGAAAGTGAAAATGCACTAAAAAACAACAAAGTAACAAATAGAAATACGTTTAAGGCCGTCACACTTTGGTTACTAATCAGCGCTGATTGGGTTCGAGTGCAATAATAATATTGCGAATTAATAACGAAGCAATTAAGTATAGAGCATAAAGGGGCAAAGAAGAAACTTACTTGCTTATGCGAGAGCCAGAGCAAATAAATGCCAACAATGACAATCAACGAACGTTTACGAATAGGGCATAAAAGGAATGGATGAAAAATCAAACAGTTCCCTAAATGATTTGCATACTTTGTGCCTTTAAGTACTTGGTAAGATCTAAAGAATTTCTTTTGCCAAAAGGTAACACAATGGTGACAGTGGAAAGTTAACGGATACAGCACAAAGAGTAATGGAAGAAGATTGATAAATCTATTGTCTGAGCAACTGCAACGTTTAAGAAAGCAGCACAAAAGGGAATTGAGAAACTAAATTCTCAGCCTATCAAGCGTTTCAGAGCCAGAGAGTCCAAGTGTTTACTAAGATTCTTAATTCAACAATGATTCATTCAATTTTAATTTATTTCCTAGAAAATTTCCAATTAAACAACGAAATTTTCGCTTTGCTCACACACATCTACACTAACAATTTAGAGCTGTGCCAGTCATTTGCATAGAAATGTTGTAGCTCGTGGCGGCCGGGCAGAGTCCATTAAGAATGCAATTTGCTAAAACCGCCGGGAGGCTGACAAATGGCAACTAGAGGATTACAGATGGTAACAGGGGGGATGGGGTTGCATGTACCGCATGTACATAGTAGTTGCAAAGTTGTTGGACAGTGTCGAGCAGCCCGCTTGACGGCTTGTTTATTAATTTGTCAAGACTTTTTGGGCTATGCGCCAAACTGATGGGAGAAATTGCCAGGCAGCAGCAGCAGCAGGTGAAAATGTGAGAACGACCAAAAAAAATAAATAAAGCCCGTTAGAAGCAAAATGTTGCAGGCAGCTAGGCAGCTAGGCAGGAAAGTAAGTCAACGGTGTGCAGCAAAGAACTTGGATGATGAAGTATGCCCGCCCCTGCCAGCTGCCAAGCTGCATTCGGAAGTTTCACTGCTGACCACTTGACTGGCTTTCCCAATGTGGAAATGTCAATTGCGTTTGGTGGGGGAAACAGCAACAACAACAACAACAACTGTCGGATTACGTGGGAGTTGGCTGTCTACTAAATTACATGATATAAATTTCATTTTCGCTAATGGAAAACAGCTCACAAAGCGCCAAATTGTTGCAGCCAAAAAAAAAAATAAAAAAGTCTAAACATGCAAAATAAAATCACATTTCACATTCGTTGTCAGGCGCTGACCAAAAAGACAGACAGACAGCAGACGGCAGACAGTAGCCAGCAGTCGCCAGTGAAGCCTCCTCAGCCTCCACAACCTCCTCAACTTCAACTTCAACTTCAACTCCAACTGCAACTCCGCCTCCGCATTCCGTTTGCCATTGCATGTTATGGCTTTTGCTTCTGTTTTCGGGCTGGATGGAGACAAGTGAATGTGGTGGACGCGGACTATGAAGACAACACCCGCATTGATTTGACTGCGATTTCCTCTGGCCCGGCTCGACTTGACTTCACTTCATCTCGACTGCTCAACCCTCCCATCCCTCTCCTCCCTCCCTCCCCTCCCTCTATATTATTCATTTCTCAGACACTCTCTCTCGCTCGTCGCGCCACTTTAATGAGTTGATTTTTCCGTCTGTCTCGTTTTGTTGTTATTGGTAAATTGCAGTTGGGGCCAAGGTGAAAAGTCCATCGTCTGGGGGTTAGCCTAATGTTAATGTTAATGACGTTTTTAAGCGACATCATGACTTCAAGCTGAAGTAGCTGCTGATTGTTGTTATTTGTGCTCTTGCTGTTGTTGCTGTTGCAGTTCCTCCATTTACAGGCAATTTAATTAATTTGACAGCCTGGCTGCTGCAATTTTACAAGCTGCTCATTTAAAGGCGAGCAAGTGCAGCAACCGCAAATGATTAGCTTGGAATTTGATCAGCGGAGCGGCAAAGCAAACCCCGAAATTAGCAAATAATCTTTTAATCAAACTAACAAGAAAATTTGTACTTTAGTAGCTTGTAAGCTTAAAAGCCTGGTCTTAGCTTGAATATTTCAGCTTGAAACTCTATTAGATCTTGATCAATTTTAACATCTTCATGATATAATTAATCAATCTTCAAATTCATATGTAAGAAAAATATTTCTAGGCAGCTTAAAGCTTTTATTTCTGTTTGTGGTTAAAAGCTTCGCTTAAGCTTTAATATCAACTTAAAGCTTTGTTAGTTGCATATTTTATCCCTTTACCAAAGTTCCTATTTATAGATTCTAAAGAATTTTGTATTATTCCACTGTTAGGCATAACCTTAGCTACAATATTAGCTTAAAGCTCATTCAATTCTTTGTTCTGTACAACTATTCCCTGTTCATCAGTCAAATTAATTCCATTTGCATGACCTCAATAGCATATTGCGCACCAGCTTTACTTATCCCACTCTAGGCAAAGTCTACTTTCATATTTCCCATAGTTTTCGCATGCATATGCCATAAGATCTCTTTACGCTTTAAGCAATTTCTCAAAATTTACAAACAATAACATTTGTGCAACAATCTAATGAATTGTTGTTCGCATCCCCCTTTACAGCCCCGCCCAACACCTCACTTAACAACCTACGCTTGAATGTTGTGCGTTTTTCTTCTTGTTGTTTTAAGGAAACTCCAGCGAACCAACTGACATAATTCCCAAGGAAAATGTTAATGTGCATTAAACTACAGTTATGTCTCAATTGGCCAGAAACCAGTTTGAAAATAACAACAAATAGGAAAAACTTCAATTTAATGTAGGTAGAAATATATAAAAAGAAAAAACAACAACTTGAAAAACCTGGGGGGTAAATGCACACGCAGAAAAACCTTTCCGGCTTGCCATTCCCACAAAAGCTGTGGGCTATGCCAAAAAGTTGGTCAGTGAAAATGAATTTCCTTTTCTGGGCTTGTCGGGGGAATACAAAAAAAAAAAAACCAACCAACTAACAACAAACAATTTTTCAGCTAAGGATGCAAATGGCGATAAAAATCTTGATATTCATTGAGCAAAAAAAATTAGAGATATTCTCTCTGATTTTCTCACCAGTCCTCTCTCGCTTCCCCCCCTCTCTTTTCGCTGCTGCCATGCTTCCTCTGCGCAGCCCACGCAGCGACACATGCGCGAGCGCCTAATGGAGACTTTAACTGCATGCGCCGACAGCCATCAAGTCCCCCCACCCCCCACACACCCCCTCTCCACTCTTCTATTGCTTATTTTTTATGTGGCGCTTCAATTGTGTTTTATAGTCTGCGCCCCGCACCCCCTTCCCCTCAATTGTATTGCCACTGCACTTTCTGTTTAACTGTCGCAACTTTGTTTACGGTTTTTTTATACAATTTTTTTTATTTATGCTGCATGCCTCCTTCTCCATTGGGGGCGCCACTCCATGAGCTCATTGAGCGCACGCACGCACGCCTTCACACACACACACACACACACACACACACACGCTTGCCCGCGGGCATCTTGCCATCTGTGTCCCCCTCACCCCTCCAGCCCCTTTCGACTTGCAATTAAAACGCGTGCAGTTCCCTTGTAAACTGCCAGCGGAGCGTGGTCGAGTGGACGCAACTTCCAAGTCCAAACGTTGCCTCGTTAAATGCTGCAATTTGATTTACGAGTCGATTGCCCGGCCAGTTGGAGACCCCTTCTTCTGTTGATATTTGTTCGACTGTTGCCCAATATTCATTTCATATATAACAAATACCCCCTCTCCCCCCCCCCCCCTCGCTCAGGGTCGTTCCGTTTGGCATCCAACGCACTTGGCACGCAATTAGCATATGAATTTTTTTTTTTTTGGTGTTTCTCTCTAAAAAGCTCTTCCAAAATGTCGTTTCGAAAAAAACAATAATAATTCATTACCACAGTGCTCGCAAACGCTGAACAATTTTTATTGGGCTTGGCTTTAAAGAAACAAGACACGCAAAGCCGGACCAAAAGACAGACAGATAGAAGAGAACCCCAGAGTTATATAGAGGCCAGCGCCTTGGTACGTGTAATCAAACTACATCGCCGACCTTAGCATTAGGCTGTGTAATGAGTTGTAGATTGTGCTCATTAATGTAAGACGATATATGTTGTATAAAATAGACTTGAAATAAAAATAAATATAATTAAAATTAAAATAAATATATTTTGGAGCCTAACATTGGCTGCGACAAATTACTTTTTACTCAAACCTTAAGTAAGCATTATTTCACACATTTTCCGCTTGAAAACGTGAATTTATGAAAATAAGTGCTACGCATTTTTATAGTTTTCATACCCTGAACCCCTTGGAAATGGGTCAAAAGGGCATAATGTTCTTGTGCAAATGTTTGTCAAAGGAAGTGAGAAGCATCTCCGAGCATCTCATTAGCATCGATACCCGAGTCGATCTATTGATCCGTATGTTTAAACGCGTCGATCTCAGAACCTATACGAGCCAGACTCTGAAACGCAGGTCCTCCTAGTGACCGCGCAGTACAGGTTTGCTTCCGATAATCGATAACTTGTCCCGTAATCGATAGAAATCGATATCGTAATCCTGTTTTTTAAGCAAACCTCTTAGGTTTTAAGAGCTAGACTAACCAAATTTGAAATTCAGCTTCCTGAATAGTATATACTGCACTAGAAGAGGGCTTAGGGTATCCCATAGTCGGGCACTCTTACTTGCTTTTTATTATTTTATTCAGCAACAACTTGACCCAACACTATATCTAAACTTCATACGTTCTTAGGTTTCTCTCTCAATCAGTATATTTCTTTCGCCTTGAGCACCTGCTTAGACTCAAAGTCAAACTCATTCATCAACACCTCTTGTCACAGCCGAGTTGTTTGAGATTACCTGCCAGACCACAAGTCACATTTCTCAACGCAGGCTGATATAAAATATAGCCCAACTTTCCAATGACCCCATTACACACACCAGACTGTAGTTCAACTTCAATTCCCTTCATATCTCTCGCTTATCTGGTGCGAAACCTACACACACACACACATCAAGAGAGAAACACTTGTTTCGTTAACCCATTTATTTTGAGGCACGCACGAATCCGTTAGCCAGGCCCTTTTAAGAGAGGGTGGAGTCTTGACACATAAATCTCTTTAATTGTTTCACGCAACACGAGCCCCGGAGAGACTTGAGACTCTTGGACTGCAAAGTCAAAAGGTGTCTCGCAAGCGGCAATTAATTAAAGCAAGCGGCACTAAATTAAATTTAATGCTTATCTTCAAATCACAAAAATCGCCGTTGCATCATTAACACTTTGCGGCTAAGCCACAAGATCTGAATCAAATAAAGGTAAGCCTTATATAGCATAAAAGCAAATTTTGAAATGCAGATGGAAAAGATTGCATTCATATTAGGTAAAGAACTTGATACCTTGCTATGATTAGCAAACGCTTTGCTAATGCGCCCACATATAGGGAAACAATTTAAAAATAATCCATGAATAATATGCAATACATAAAGAAAAAATCCGATGACTACCCATTAATCGATTTAACAAAATAGAAAGTTATATCGATATAATAATAATATATCAACACAAATTGAGTAATTAAAAACATGCAACTGTCACCTTTTCGTTAACAAATGAAGTTCTAATTGAAACCGGGCTAGGGGCGGGCAAACAGGAGGGCGGGCACGGGAACTTCGCTTGTCAAGCTGTTTACCTATGACCGTTAGATAAACATCGACAATGTCGATTACATTTGCTTTGTGTGTGCGTATAAATAACGGTAAAAAGTGTATCCATGACTGCATGATGCACGCATTCACGCCCAGTTCCCCCCACCCCACTTCACAACAAACAGAAAAAAGTTGCTGAATAATGGCCACGCCCCAGACCGCCAGCCGACATATTAAAGCGTGTAATTAGTTTTAGATAGATAGCTATATGCAAGCAGGGGAAAAAACTCTGCATGGTGCAGTTTTTCCTGTTGATTGACTGACAGCCGGCACTGTCAGTTGCGCCGGAGGGAGCTGAGGCTCTAGACAGAGCAGCCGGAGGTCAAGTGCAGCAGAAGCTTAGACAAGGCTTGAAATGGGTTCTATTCCCCGGAGCCCCACCCACACTAGAAAATCATTGCTGTTGTTGTTGTTGTCATAGCGATTTTTAATATGAAAAAGTTTGTGTATATTCCGCTGCACTTGAAAGACAATCCATGATAGACAACCCGTGAGCCCTGAAAGACAGTCCATGAGCCATGGGCCAAGTGCAGCGCAAGGCTTTGCCCCCACGCACACCAATTGCTCTTTTCCGCGTTGGGTTTATGCATATAACTTATTTACAATGATGCATGCAAAGCCAAAATCAATAACAATTAGTTGGCAGTTTATGCAGACAGCCTAGTGGAGTGGGGTTAAGTAAAGTTGATTTTAATGCAGCTGTCAAGTCTTGCTAAAAGCTGCTTAAATGTCAAGTCGAAGACAGGGAAAGATGTGGAACTGTAGAATAGACAAGATTTATTCCATAGAAAAACTCTGTCTGATGATATAATGGAAATGTTAATGTTAACTTAACAGAACTCAAAAAGTACTTAAAATAAATGTATACACAAGGAAAATGTTACTCTCATTCTTAAGTAGCAGTAGTATTATAAGTATATTTCATTAAAAGTTACAGCCATCTCAAAACAGGGCAAGAATTTTCTGTAAACTTCTTAACAGCTATGTCAAATATTAAGCTGTAAAAGTGACGCTGTTAACGTTATTACGGGATTCAAAGAAATCTTAAAGTGATATTTATGCAAAGCAAAAATCTCATGTAAACAAATGTCTAATGCCAAGGAAAATCTATTTAATAGATATACCAAAAAGATTACATTTTCAATGTTAACATAAAAGAGCTCAAAGAAATGTTAATTCCTACGTAGAATTCGCCCTGAGGAATGCAATACAGCTTCTCTTTTCTTTTCTCTGTTGTCTTAATTCCAGACACATTCCAACTATTTAAGCAACTGGACAAACATTTATCAATCAAGCTTAACAATTAGTTGTTTTGCCACTCCCCTCTCTCTCACTCTCTGTCTTGGGTAAAATATCACCCCCTCTTTGCACAGCTAAGAGCTAACGCCTTTATTTATTCATTGCTTAGCAATCCTAAAAATTTATTCACCCAACACTCGCTCCCCGGTTTTCAAAATCGTTTTTATTTCTCACATATGCCAATGTTGTTGTTGGGAAACATTTCTCAGACTCGACTCAAAGAATCGTCTAAAATGCGGGTTTCATCGGGTTTCACAGACGCCCCCCTCAAAAATGGGTAAACGTTGCCTTTCTGTTTGTTATTCATAATTCGATATTTTTTTATGCTTCTCGTTTTTTGTTTATTTCTTTGGCAACTAATTGAATTTCGGGCAACGAATGCAAAGTTCTCGGCGCCTTATGACATCATGCGAAGGCTATTTTTTTTTTTGCTAGGTTTTTGATTCATTCCCACAGCGTGTTTTCTGGGGAGTGGCTGCAGTCATGTAACCAAATCCTTAGGCCAAAATCTCAGACACAAATCGTATTAAATTGTATTAGCACAAATTTATTGCATTTGTTAACAGACATGACAACGTGCTCAATAGCTGAAGGGAATGGTGGTGGGGTGCAGATAGTTGGTTGCCACGCACTGAAAAACCAGCTGGAAGCAGTCAACACACCCACACGGACAGAGGGGGGAGGGTGGGCGGTAGAGGGGGTCTGTAAACGGCGACAGCTTGACAGAAATGTCAAATTGGCAGGCAAAACAACAGTTACAAAATTTGAATGAATGACTGGCGACGGGCGCAATGAATGAATCAGTGAGTGCGAGTGCGAGCGTGAGTGCGAGTGAATACTCACAATCTAACGCAGTCCTCGGGCCTATGCAAATATTATGCATTTAGTCGATTGGCAATGCAATTGGCAAACAAGGAAGCAAAACAGCGGCTGCCTGTCAATTGAAAATGAAGGAGACGACGCCGACGGCAGCAAAAGGTGGAGCAATGCGATGCAGCCGAGACGCCGCCGCCAGCGAGACGCCACAGCAGCCGAGGCTAACTAATAAGAGCTATGTCGTGGTAATTGCCCGATTCGAAGATACCCTGTATCAAATTGCTTTTGAGCCCAAGCTTGCAGACACTAAACTCTTCTGGGTCTCCTCTTTTTCTAGATGTGGAACTCTATAAACCAAAGTTTTTGCTTAAACAACTTCTATCAGCCTCAGGATCATATTAAGATATACGTATATTCTGATTGACTTTCTGGAGCCATTAGATACGCGTTATCTTCTGTTAGCTTTATATCTGAAAACATTGCTTTTTTTTCACTTGATAAATTTGTGCAATTATTGATAAAAAGAAACATTTCCGGTCTTACAGTTAATGAGATTTCTTCTTCGCTTCAGAAGCTCGAGCCCAACTCTCATCTCTTTTAGCGTATGTTCCTGTTACCATGCCTTCTGTTACATAACAAACATCCCTTCTGTTAGATAACATACGTCTAACATTCTATGAACCGCTACAGGCTCTCAACGATCAATCTGTCTGGCAGAGTTGCCAGACCTACATGTATATACAAAAGTTTATGTTTTTGGGAGTAGACATTCATTTGTGATTACATAAATGCCGAAGTTAGGGCCTCCGACACTTATAATCTGTAGAATATGCCCAAGAAACAAATGCTTTAGTTTAGTCTATAACAATTTAAGGGCAATGACTTTTATGAACAAGAAGAAGAACTGCGTGTAATATACCTGAGAACGAAAAGTTAATCTGGACAGATGGCCATGCCTGGCGCTCAAAGATCTTATCAAGAGTTTATGTTATTTATAAAGTCGTTTTCTGCCTGTTCCATTTATTGTCGCATATACCCTTTCTTTGTAGCCAATTTACAATTGGTATAGCGCATAACAAGCGGCAAACGAGCGGTAAATATTTCCACCAACGATAAACGTTCGTTTAAGCAAAATTAATGAAAATGCAAATGGAAAACGACATTTAAACGAAATGAATGCTGCAAACGGCGCATAATTGTTCAGGTGGTCAATAGACTTCGGTCAGTTGGCCATTGAACCATTGCCGGAGCAAGAGAATTCGTAATTAGCAACACTTGATGAACAACATGTGAAGCCAGCAAAGAGTGCTGATGACCCAGCTCGTCTCTGGCTTTGGCCACAACGAATTGAAAAACGTTGCATCGACTGGGGCGCGTCCAGTTAATGAGATCTCATTAATTTGATAAAGACGATTAAATTATGTTTGGGTCTGTGATGATAAATGAGCCTTAGACCAAAATGCGGGCCTACAAATTTGTAGAGCGCTACAGCATAAATTACTTTGAAGTTCATTTCAACGATCAAAACATGAAAAAACCAGAAATTAAGATCAATGTTAATACTTTTAAACATTTATCTTGAAGGCTTTGCGAAGACAAGAATCAAAAAAGCTGATAAGAATCTTTTGTATGTAACTTATGATAATTTTCAATTTATAAAATATTTATTTGAATGTAAATTTGAAGGTATTTATTTCTTGAATTAAGACCTTTATATATTTGGAATTCTCTACATAAATAATACTCAAACTGAACGAATATCTAGCTTCTTTTCATATCTGCAATCTGTAAATGTCTTCTTATTGAAAACCAACACATGCTACGACATTTATCGTACCTATATCATATCGATTAATTACAATCGTATGTCATCTCAACATAAGAATCTGTAAATACTTTATCCTTGACATTAATCAATAGATTTCTAACGTGTTCACATATTAATTTAAGAACTTTATCATAATAGATTTATCTTATATTATAATAGTTGTTTTTATTTAAATATTTCCCAGCTCCCCATTCTAAAAAATAACCTTCTGTTTTGTGCTTTGCTTTTTAATTCAATTCAGCTTTATGGATTATTATATTAATCAGACCAAGTTCTGTTTTCAGACTCCCTTCTTTACACTTCGACAATCACTTGTCCAGTCCCGAATTGGCTTTGGTGGCAATGACACACTCCTCGCCGCAGGCAGCCAGGACTGTGCACAACAGATCCTTGCCCTCGCCGAATTCGGCGCGCAGGCAACCGCCCAAATCGCCGTCGGGCACCTTGAGATCCTCGCGTATTTCCCCATTGTCGGACATAAGAGTGACAAATCCATCATCGCTGATGTCGGTCAACTGATAATCCTCGCGCTTGACGTGCGGCACATCCATGTTGTGGGTGGAGGGGCAGATGTCCTCGTATTTCTTCTGTGTGAATATATCAATGCCAACCAGATGAACCTTGGCATGTCCATGCTTGCCGGTCTTCGAGGTGGACATGTCGACGATCTTACAGGGACGTCCCTTGAGCATTACAAAGCCATTCTTGCGCAAGGCCGAGCATTGCATCGGAAAGGTTTTCGATGCACCCGAATCGACGGCATCAAACTGAACCTCATCATCGTCGGCCATTGAAAAAAAAGTGGATTTCTTAGTTTTTATATTTTTACGAAAAAATAAAATGGTTTAAAAAGAATTCCGATTGTTAGCTCTATGTTGTTAAAACTGTGCTAATGCCACAGGCAAAGCGCTTGACAACTAACTCAGCGACGACTTGGATTAATATCGATTTAAGTCTTATCTGTTTTGTTTTCAGTTCCAATCTTGTGTTCAATTCCGGATTTAGTAAGAGCTTTTGGCTTGTTGCAGTGGAAAAGTATTTATGACTCCCACATTATATTAATATGCAATCGCAGAGCTCACAATTTATGCTTCCTAGCGTCCAAAATTGGTCATACTCGTAAAGTGAACCGTCGCAATCTGAATACGATTATCATTCGATTATCATACGATAGTCATACGCATATCCGGCCTCGCAATCGAGTGGGGCTTTCTTCATCTTTCTCTCTCTCTCTCTCTCTCTATCTCTGTGATCTCCACGGCGAACGTGCGCATAATTAACACCTGTCGATCAAGTGAATTCAACACGCTCCGATACTTTATTTAAGCAATAACCAAAGTTAACATAGTTGTGAGACTTGTAGATAAAGTAGGACCAGGAAATAAAAACCACGACTTTCTAATGCACTCAAAAATCTATCCGCAACTGTATTTATTTGAAGTGAAAATGAAATTCACTTATATTAGTGGAAATCGAAAAGCACAGGAAAACAGGGAAATACCTTTAAAAGCCCAGACTAAAAGAACAACTAAATTATTCTATTGGCTTAAAGAAAAATGACCCTCAGAATCTATCTTAAAATGCCCTATTAGCATTCAATGCACATGTTTCACGTAATTTGGTGAAAAATGGATGGAAAATTTAAAATATGGTAGAAACTGTGTACTTTCAGTTAATTTTAAAACAAGAATCAACTGTTGCTATTTTTAGTATAGGTTTTGGCCGGTTTTGCCCACTTGCGACTGGAAAACATCTGCATCTTTTTTATTTGGAGCAGAGCATTTGGGCACATAAAAAAGTGCCACAAGGGGGTGTGACTGTGTTTTCCATGGTAATCAACGGCACTTCACGCACTTCCAACGTCATCAACAACGCGACGCAATGCCGCGGGGCTACACTCAAATACACACACACACACACACTCGCAGAGTCACACGCAGCCTCAAAATGTGGGCCAATGGCGCTGACCAAGTTGGTCTTCCACTTTAGTAATTAAAGCCATGGAAATCAGTGCAAGGTGTGCATAAGAAATGTGAAATGCCGCACAAGGGGAGAAGTATAGAGTGCAGCAAGAGGAATGGGGAAGTGTAAGAGGGGAATACACACACACCGAGAGAGAGTCCAGCACTTGGCGCCACTTGCCGCTTGCAACCACGCCCGCATTTCCTGGCATTAAACGTTCAAATCTTTCGGTTTGATCCCACTTACCCAACAAGGTGTGTCAAATATAAAGAACTCAGTTGACCCATTTTTCACGAAAATGTACTTTGAACTATGCTTTTCTTACAAATTGTGTGCTGATGCAATGATTCCTTATCACAAAGATTTACATACCTGAAAGAAGAAAATGAAGAGAACTTATTAAAAATGGGAAATATATTTTGTTAATTTGTAATAAATAAGTAGAGTATTCTAAATAACATAATATACTATAATAAATGATCTAATATTATAATTAATTTTTGTAAATTTCAAACCCCATTTGTTTCAGAGGAAAGTGTCTAAAAACCATCCTGCTCAGTGATCCCAATCAAAATATAATTTGCCAAAGGTTTTCTCTCTTTGTGGTACCCATTAATATTCATGAAACCCAACCCAAAAGCCACTTAACCTCTATTTGCAGCTAATGTCAATTGCTTTTGCCCAGTTTTGCGTTTTGCGTTTTGCGGCATAAATAAAGCCGACACATAAACATAAATTGAGCTTAAGCATTCGCAAAACTTATTAAACCAGACAAATGTGACAATTGACGAATTGACTAACGTAAAGATCGCAGTTAAGACGGGTTTCTCTGTCAGACTGTCGTCTTGTCAGTTGTGCACGGTGGTGCGCGGTGGTTGTGTGGCTTGGCCTGAGCCTTGCGGTTCGATGGCTCCAATTGGATGCGGGTTATTTGTGTGTTCGATTTGATGGCTTAAATGTTAAATTGGCTTACTGCTTTGCAAATGCTTTGCAGCGACATTCATTTTCAGTTTGTTTCATAGTTAAGAACATGAAAACTCATTAAAACATGCTGCAGATAAGCAAAGGAAACAACAACAACAACAACAACAACAACAACTACAACAAGTACGACAAGAAACAGGCAATAAGACCTGGCTATAATTCAGTTGCCAGCACTCACAAACACACTCGAAACGTGACACAGTCAACAATTTATTGACACTTTTAGACACTTGGCCAATGCGTATACCCTGTGCTAAATGGTGTACCTATAGGGTATATTATTTTAAGTAATCGATTTCTTATTAATAATGCAACACAGATAAACTAGTTAAGCAGTCCCATCCTTAGTTTTAGAGTGCCTTTTCTATAATCCAGAGGCATTATATTTCATATCTTAAAGTTCGACAGCTACTGTCTTAGTTCCACAGTTTTAGAGTCCCGTACTGTATAATCTAGAAGCATTAAATTCCCGTCCTTACAGTTCGAAAGTCACCGACTTAGCTCCACAGTTTAAGAGGCACTCCATAACATGGAAGCATTATATTCCAGCTCCTACAGTTCGAAAGCCACTGCTCTAGCTCCGCAGCTTTAAAGCGACGTACGCCAAAAGTTAGAAGCATCCTATTACAACTCTTACAGTTCCAAAATCCGCAGTTTTAGAGCGACTATTCCATAACCTAGAAGTACTAAATTTCATCTCTTGCTGGAAGCATTCTATTCTACCTTTTTGTTCTTAAGTTATTTTATATTATGTTTTATTATACTTCTTAAGGTTTTGAAGCCATTTTGTGAGTGTCACAGTTTTAGAGTTATAAGCGCAATAAATAATAAGTTTTTTTTTCAATTGTTTTTAGCTGTTGCCATATTGTTAGCAGAGTAAAGACTAATCGGTTCGTTTCCGGCTGCAACATTTAATTTAATTGAAAGTTGCCTTTAACACATTATTTATACACTCAACCTTAAGTAAATAATAGAGACTCGGATAGATAACAGCTGTCAATATAGCCAACAATTGACTTTTAATACTTAGTATATAAACAACAATTGTGCCCAGTTCTACACTTATCATATTTATTGACGACATAAAGAATAATCAGAGTTAGGCGCAGAAATCTACGCGGTGATATTATCTTATCGACGAATCGATGGAAGTTGTATTTAATGAGCAAGAGTCCGAATTTGAGATATTTATAGAAATGATTATTATTATTTTTAGAACTTTAGAATACCCTGTACTATAGTTTCAATGGGTACGCATGTTTCGATATGCGTTTTTTTTCCAATACGTTGTCAATTTTTTATTTCTGTTGTTGTTGTTGTTGTTTGTGGCAAGCAGGCGACACGTTTTTAAAAGTCGGCTGATGGATTGATGTGGCTTCACGTGGCTGCTAGGAACCACAGAAAGAGACACACACACACAGACTTACACACACTACACACACACACACTTGCCACACTTTATGAGTTCATGTGTGCGGTGCATACAAGCTGGCAAATGTTCTGCAAAGTGAGTCACCACCAATGTTGTTGTCACTAATCATTGCCGCACCCGCAACCCCCTCAACAAACACTACCACACCCCCCCCCCTCACCCTCGTTGCACAAACCAAACCCCTCGACCAATACGACCAATACGCGCTCAATGGCCGAATGAGCACAAAATTGGAACCGCATGCAGCACGCAGAAAAACTGAAATCGAAAAAGACAGACAGACGAACAAAAACAAGCGAGAAGAAAACCAAGTTTGCCTGACTGAAAGATACCCTATCAACTCCAAGTGATTTGCATTGCTAACTCTTATAGTCCTCGAGATAAAATGAAATCGAGAAATAAAATAAATAAATAAGAAACCAAGGAAAAAAATTATAGTAAAGAAGAAAAAATACACTCTAGCTCTAAATATTTTTGATACCTGTTCATTCTACACTGAGTTTACGAAGAATTTATGTAAAGTCTTTGGCTCCTATAGTTTCTAGGTTAACTATACAGATCAAGAATTGATTTTGTACCTTTACACCTCATTACTCCCTTTTTCCGCATTTAATGTAGTTACAGGGTATACGAAACGCGCCCAATGCTGCTGCTGCAGAGCATAAGTGGAAGTGGCAACTGCAAAACTGAGACTGTCAGAAGCTACGTCCCTGAAATAATATCGATTTCGCTGTTGGACTTTGGTGTCTGCCTTCTGTTGACTTTACTCTTCTTCTTTTTCTTCTTCTGCTGTTGCTGTTGCTTGTGCTTGTGCTTGTTCCGATTGCCGCTTTGCCACTAAGAAGGCATTCACCTCATTTCCTGGACACACGGTCGCGTCAGGCGTTGAAGTGGACAAGCAGCTGCAGCTGCCCAGTCTACACTCCCGTGTCCCAGTCCCTGCCCCACACCCAACTGCATTGCCTGATAGCCATGGGCGTTGTCAGACCAGCGACAGAGCAAGAAGAGTGCGAAGAAGAGCGAGAGAGAGAAAGCGGGAGGGAGAGGAGGAGACAGTTGCGGCCACAGATCATTGCATAATCAAGCGTCATTGTATGGAGCCAATGCAATGCCTATCTTAATATCGATCTGACTGATGACTGATGATGCTAGGATGGGATGGATTTTACTTTCCTTCTCAGCGCGGCCGCGCACTCATTTATAAGCGAATCTTTTCAATTGATCTGACGACCGAGTGCTGGAGAGTGATCTCATTACATACAATTCAAGATAAATGAAAGTTCCTTAATGGCATCGAAAGGAATAATAATCATTTATATGCGAAAGGAATCTAAGTGGTAATAAGGTTAAGCATCTCAAAAGTAGTTTTATTCCAGTTTCGCATAGCTAATATATCAACTGATCTCGAAGATTGCTAGCAATGAATTTATGAGATATTTGTGAGTAGTTAATAGCTAAAATGCTGATTTCAATGTTCACTATATCTTTCTACAGTCTTAAACAATCTTAAAACTGAATTATTGAAAGATTTTTATTGAAGATCGTTAAACAACAGTCAAACATTAAGCATACGAATCATTAGCTTATTTAGAACTCGTTGATTAACACTTAATTTCCAGTGGAAAAGTATTTACTTTATTAAGAGATCGTTGATCAACACTGTTATCTTAAGCACAAATAAGATTACATCGTATCTGCTCCCATTCCTTCAACCAAATGGAGATCGTTGATCAACACTTAACTTTTACATTGGCTTTATACAAAACTGTCAGCATATCTAACAGTAATAAGTGCTTCCTTTAACTGCTCGCATTGCACAAACTAAACCGTGTGAGAACGACTTTAAGCTATGCCAGATCTGCGATTATCAACATTTCTACTCTTCACTTCTAACCACCTTTTACTTTTTTTTATGAACATGCCTTTCTCAAGCTCACAACTGTGATCACATTCTGTGATATCTTTCTAATCATCTTGTCTGGCGGCCGCCTGAAGGCTCCCAAATGCCATTCAATTATGTGTGTGAGTGTGCGCACTCTCCGCTGATCTTCTGGCAGGATAATCATTATCAGTTAGCACATAATAACTGGCAAATGTGCCTCAACCTGAAGAGTCATCCCCGAGGCGCGCCGGTGATTAGCGGCATCATAAATTGTGGACTTTATCTGTGCAGCATGATCGGGTACGTTCAGTTGAGTCGCGACAACAAAAACAGCTAAAAAGAAAAGATTGTTGCGTAACGGTTCTTTTAAGCCACCCAGCTGGACAGTTTCGCAGTTTTGCCAGCTTTCCCAGCTCAGGCCATAAATGGCCAGCGCTAATTGCTTTGCTGTCGTCCATGCTCATAGAGTTGTTACTGTAGTTTTTTTTTTACGCTCTTTTTTTTTTCCTGCACTTGGCCACATTATTGTTAGGCCAAATTGTGCGCCTTTAGGCTGTGGCCAGTATCCAGTATTCCAGTATCAACTGGAAAAGCGCCTCGCAATATGCGATAATTCCAGTCTTTGTCCGGGCTGGGGATGGGCAATGTTCGATTTATCGATTGCTCGATTACGCGATTGCCCCGATCGTTGAATTCAAACTGGGCCTGGCCCTGCGCCTGCGGGCAGCACTTTTTTTTATGTTTTTTTTTTGAATTTTTATTTCTTTTGAAAGTGCGATTGCATAAGTAGGACAACAAGGCGTTCCTCCTGATTGGCAACCTGCCTCGAATTTGGGTTACACTTTCTCAGGGCCAGGCCAATCGAGTGCTGCCTGAACTGAGCTCTTGCTCTCAGGCATCCGATGCCAATAATTTATGTAAAGAACTTTTGATTTTAGGCACAGCAACAACCACATTCAATTTCGACCCATTTAACACGCTTCGTTCGCTTCTCACGGAGTGGGCGAAATACTCAATTTAAATGTCAGACAATGTCACACTGATCGAAGTTAGCGGCTGTTTTTATGTCTCCATTCCCCCTGGTAGATAACCCCACCTGCCCCCCTGCCAGCCCATAACTTAACTTGATTTAGAGCTGGCCAAAAATTTGGTGAACAAATGTGTCCCATGCTTGGGCTATTTTATGTTTCTTGGGCGCACGTTCAAAAAATGCAATTAAATTCTTTAGAATTCAGAGGCGTTTTTTCTTTCTGGGTGTGGCTTTGACTTGGCGGCTATTGAGACATTAAAGTCTGTGTAAATTGAATTTGAAAATAAAATGTGCTGTGTAATTGCAATTTGAAGTGCAAATTAGAGAATGAAGAGGTCAAAAACCAAAAGGTTTCAGGTTTTCCGAACTCAAATTGGGTAACTGATGAGTCATAGATCAATTAATGAAATGGGTTAGGTATAAGGAGAAAAGAAATAGGCTAAAGATGTAAATGTACTATACTGAAATGTAAATGCATATACCCCGGCCTTGCCCGCGGTACGTATAAAAAGAATTCTCTCAAAAATTTTTGAAAATGAGTTGGAAATCGATCGGATGGTGAACAAAAACTTGAGATTTGATCGAGTTTTTTGGGTTGGGAAATTATGAACCTACATATGTCTATATATAGAATATTGAAGCGTATCACTTTAGATGTTTTTTGACCAAAAGGCCAAACTATGAACAAAGAGCCAAATGTCGTAAAAGGCGGATGAGATTTGACGGGGTTATGGGAGTGGAAACTTTTGACCTATGTCTATATAGGATACTGGCGGGTATACCCCGGCCTTGCCCGGCCTTGCACGTATAATTTGAAATTGAGTTTTAGTATACAGATAGAGCTGGTAACTCTGGCAGAAAGCCTGTTGTGGCCGATTCCTATTCCTTGCACTTTCAATTAGTTCAAATTGTCCTCAAATATACCTAAAGCTGCACTTTTGCGGCTCGGAGCTGCCTGCATTCCCGTCTTTTGCATAATCAGGATCAAGCGCAGTGAGTTAAATAATTTATATAGATCCTTGTTCGGCAACAATTTCGCTTAGCCCAGTTGCGACGATGATTGAAAGCCTCATTTGGGCGATTTATTGGCTGTGAATGGCGGGTGAAAATTGTTTTTGTTTTTGAGCTACTTTTTATGCTGGTCAATCTGTTAAAAGGATAATCGCCAGCATGAAAAATGAATGCTGAACCCTCGCAGCGCAGTCTTCACCTGCAGAGACCCTCCCCCCCTTCTTGCCATCACCTTTTCCCACTTTCGAGCGCGCGCGCAATTTGTGGCATGCAGCAGCTAACTTTCACATGGCGGACAGGCAAATTAACAGCAACAACAACAACAACAACAATATAAAGAGCCGTAAATGCCCCAAAAACACCCACTAACTATATGCATTATATATGCATATATATATATGGAGCTGGCCTCCAAATGAAAGTGAAGTGAAGAATTGATGGACATTATGTGTGCGCCGCAGTTACGAGCTCTATTTGTGGGCGTGGCACATTCACATGACAAAGCAGGCAAACAAATGCGCAGCATTTTAATTTATGATTCCAGCTGCAGGAGCCGCAATCGTTGATTACAATGGCCAGATAACTATCGAAGCGTTACGCCCAAGACACGCTGCAGCATAGGGTATTGATTCCCCGTCTCCTCCTCCTCCTCCTCCTCCTCCTCCTTCAACTCTAGCTCCACCTCCGATCGCTCGATAAGACAGGCGGGCGCTGAAGCTGGCCAGGATCGAGCGTTCATTTGTTATCGCTTGGGCTTTGCTGCTGCTGCCATCGACGACGTCGTCTGATTTGCTTAATTGCATAAATTTTTATTTGCCCGAGTCGATGGTGCATGCGATATGCAAATGACGCGCGCGCCCGATACCCACTGTGTGTGCCCACGGGCAGCTGCTGCCAAAAAAAAAACCAAAAAAACAAAAACAAAAAACACATGGAAATAGCGAAAAGTCGCGCATTAAATCACACACACAGAAACTGTAGCAACAGCTCCTAGGCCAGACTCAGACTCAGACCCAGACTAAAACCCAGACGTCGTCGTCTATGACGATGCAAACCGCGACTTTCGCTGCCTTTGAAATGCCAAAAAAAAAAAAGTCTACAAAAATGTAGGAGTATGAGCCTCAAAATGCCTCAACGACAAGTGAAATACTCTACAAATGTACTACAGTAAATATTCATTTCCAACTGTGTTGCTTTAACGCTTGCCTTTCCGTATTTCACGCATTTTCCACCCGTGATGGTGGATTTAGTAAAATAGTTAAAGCCACGCACAAATCTCAATTAGGGCTCTATAATCCGCCAAATCAATGCAATGGGTCTACCATTTATTTTTATATCATTAGTTTAATTTTCGACATGACTTGACTTCGTGGAAAAAGTTCACCCATTTTCCACCCGTGAAAGTGAATTTCTTACAATAGTTATAAACGGGCACCAATCTCCATCTCTCGCCAAATCGGTGCAACCTGAATTCCAAATAAAAACAAAAAATTTTAACAATTTTTCACACATTTTCCACGCTTTTGTGTGAAATTGCCCCAAACCTAGTCTTAGTCATAAAGGCACCCTTTACTCTTATATGTGCAGGGTATTAAAAAATGGCATTTAAATGGCGAATATAACGAAATTGATATTTAAGCCCGGGCCAAAAGAAAATTCTTCTGTGTTGCCGCTGCGTGTGAATAACAACAGCAACTGCAGCTGGGCCCAAGTTTGGGCATTTCTTTTGTTCGAACAAAATTTTGACAGTCAGCTCTTTAGCTGCATCCTACGACAAAAAGAAAACAAAAGCATTTCTAGTGCATGGGAATTCGGAAAATGCAAGTTGGACAAGGGTCAGTGGCAATATTAAGATTCGTCTCTTTGTTTTTTATTTATATTTTGTCGTTTTGCGGCCCCACAAAGGTCATTTGTTGTTTGACTTTTACTTTTATTTCGCGAGGATAAACACAAAATCTGGCTGACACTTGAGTTATGTAAAAAAATGGAAAGTTCATGGGTGTAGGTTACTTTTGATAAAGATTCGTAAAAGTCTTTTTATTTTACTTATGGTAACAAGCAGAGTTTGAGATAGGAACGTGAAAGATTGAAATAATGCATAAGAATCCGTTTAATGTGAATATTCTCATATAAATGTATGCATTACCCTTTTATGTGCGACTTATCCCTCGTTTTGATGGCTTTTCCAACACTTACAATAATTAGTTGCCCCATAGAAAAGAATTCCCCTTAGAAATGTTCCATTCTCTTATTTCTTTATAATCCACAAGTCATTGCCGACTACGCCCTGCGCCCAAAATTCCAATCCGTCTTCCGTTCTGCATTTCATCTAAAAAAATGCGCAGTAAATCAAAAAAAATATATAAAACTCTTGACTTTACGAAACTTGTGGCCCCCACAAATGAACTTCATGCTCAACATTATCGCTGCAATTTCTTGAACTATTTTTAAGAAATGAAAAAAAAAAAAACACTCCCCAACAAGAAAAACAAGAAATGCGTCAACTTCATATGGAGAATATAACTAAAATTGAGGGGGGGGGGGGGGGGGGGGGGGGGGGAGTGAGTAGAAGCCGCCGCATGGCTTATCGCTGTAGTGGAGAGCGAGAGCGAGAGAGCGAGAGAGCGAGAGCGAGAGAGCGAGAGCGAGAGAGCGAGAGCGAGAGAGCGAGAGGAGAGGAGAGGAGAGGGGAGGAGCGCAAGCGGCAATTAAAAGAGCCGCGCGCGGATAAAGATGAGGCCAAAGCAACAAAATGATGACGATTATGAGGCGCAGCAGGCAAAAAGATGAAGAAGAAGATGATTCTAGATTTCTAGAGATTTCCCCTCTTGCAGTAAAAATGGCTCCCCCAACCCCGGCTGTTGTTGTTGCTGTTGTTTGTTGCTGTGGCCTGTGATGGAAGGGCTTTTGGTTTATTTTTAGCACGCGCTGCATTTTCGCTTTGAAATGTATCTACAAGATACAAGATACAAATGCAGATGCAGCAGCTAGCCAAATGCCTGGCCCAGGCGCAGGCCCAGCCCCAGCAATGTTGACAGCGTGCCTAATTCAAGAAAATGAAGACACGCACACACACACACACAGCTAGACATTCCCGGCTGCACAAAAATAGTTGCACATTCTAAAGATAAGCATTGAAAAAATGCAAGTGTCGCCCATTGGCTTGGCTCTATTCCAGGCATTAAAATGTATAAATGTATCTTACAGATACAAATGTATCTGCGAGGTACACACACTAACTGACGTCAAATGCCATTTGCTTTTTATTAATGACAGCGATTAATGCTTCAAATTTTTCTCGTTAGTAAGGTTTTTATTTCGTCTTTTTTTTCGTGTTGCAAACCTTACAAACTGCAAACATTTCACAACACTAATTGCAACTATTTTTAAGCAACATTTGACAAACATTTCTTTTTACAAACAAACCGCAAAAAAAAAACGCAGCCAGCCGCGTGTCCCAAATAGTTGGCGCTGCAATTGACAATGGATATATGCTTGGGGATTATTTAAATGCCTGACCCCGATGCCAGTGTTGGGAAATGTAAGTGCTAGGCATTGAAAAATGTAAGTGTGTGTGTGTGTGGGAAAGAAAATAATTGAGTTTGTGCAGAATTTGTTTGCGATAAAATTAGATACGGTTAAGACTAATTAAGTACTTCTAAGAAATGTTTTTTTAATTGAATTAAATTATATTTTATAACACTTCCATATTTTAAGTTCTATGCTAACATTTTGGAAGATATTTTTCTCCGACGAATCCACCGAAACGGGTGAATATTGAGTGGAAATGTCAAAGTATTGCGTACTTCAAGAATCTTGTGAAGGAAAACACTTTTGTAATTGCAACTTTATTTTGATTCGACAATTTGTTGACAAAATCATAACGTGAATTTTAACAACATATAAAACAATTTCAATAAGCCTCGCAGCAGTCTTTAAAGCAACATAAAGTTTACTTTTAATTATTCAACCCATTAGGCTAAAAACTCAGCTAATGAACATTATCTCATTTGCAAAAACCAAAAAAAAGTTCTTAAGCCGCTTATTGAAAGCATTAACAATAACAAAAACCTAAACAATTTAATCTGCTGACCGCGCCCCCCGCGACAAAAGAATGCGTTGCCAACTTTTTGTTGTCAATTTATTATGCGAAACTATTTGAACAACAACAAAGCGAAACGGAGTGAAAAAGAGAGAGAGAAACATATTGTTAACCGGTTTGAAATTAATTTGATTTTTATACACATTTCAAGGTTAATTTCGTATGCACAAAAGGCAAACAACAGACGTTGTCAGCGGCATTGTAAATAGGGTCGCGGAGTTCGGCTCGACTTTGCCCAGCCGAGATGAGCACGAGGAAGCGCTCTTCTAATTAACGCCAGCTGACGATCCACTTTGCCAGACGGCACACATTTTAACTATCTGCGTTTAGGATCGTTTAGCAGCTATGCAACAAAATTTGACACAATTTGTAGGCGTGCGCCTGGGTTACGCCTACAACAACTTCCAACCCCGCCCCTTCAAAAAACTTCAACACGCAACCGGAGAAATTTACAAACGCCGCCCGAAAGTCACAAGTGCAACCGCAGAGAAAAGTGAGTTTCTGCAAGGCGCCAGTTTTATACTCTCGCAGGAGTTTTTCGCCTGACTCAAAATGCTCACTTTTATTTTTCACCCATTTTCCACACAGGCAGGGGAGTTTCTCAAAAGCGCCTAAACAGTATACAGAAATATATTCCGCCCATTTTCCGACCAAGAGCGTGTATTTAGAAGTCTTTTATGCTTAATTGAAATATTAAGGTTCTTGCGAATAATTTCCACCCACAAGTGTGGATTTCGTTTATAGTTAAATTTCCATAAAAATCTTTAAAATTATATATTAAGTCATTTGAATGTAATCTAAGAAAACTTTCATACTACAGCTTCTCACTCATTTTCCACGCCTGTGAGTGAAATTGGGCTGAATTTTGCATAGTTGCATTTGTCAATTCTGCTTCCTATTTCTTACGGGTTGTTCATCAATGATGCAAACTGTATGAAAAAATATCAAAACAACTCCCACAAGAGTATTACAACAACAACAACGACGACAACAAAATACTTGCTATGCGTGCAGTCAAAGGAAAAATAAGAAAAGAAAACTGAAAAAAGCGATACGGAAATGCAGATAAAACCTTTGGAAAATTAATGAGCTGCAAACAATGCGGACATTGTTAAGACACAGGAGAGCGAGAGATACAAAGACTCGCGAGGGTTCAATATTTTGACACTAAAATGCCAAGGAGCAGCAACAACAACAACAACAACAACGACGACAATAAACATTTGCAATAACTGCAGGAAAAATCCCTCAAGTCAAATAGCCAACTATGCTGCCAGATATAATGTTGGAAAATTATCTAAGAAAAACAAAAAGTAAAAGTTGAGCCCACAAAAATTTCTTTGGTAAATGAAGTTAATAATAATGATTAATAATTATGATGATGATGAGGATGATTATGATGTACAACAATAATGATATCGCATACATCAATCAAATGGCAAAAACGAAACGCACATTAAAAGCAATCAAAACAAAACGGAAAATGTGTGAAAATTTCAAAGGCACAAACATAGAGAGAGGGGGGAGAGGGGAAAGGAAGGGGGGGCGATGGAAACTGGGTAACAATTTTCAACAAAAGGTGGGTCAAATATTGCGCCACAAATACAATACAACAATACAACATCGATAGCTGCCACATAGCTAAACGGTTCGCTTTTCATTTTACACCTTCCACGAAAACAACTCGAACCCCTTCCTCCCCCCCCCCCTCCGCCTACCTGCCCCTTTAGCCCTGCCAGCACTAGTTGTAAACAAATCAAAAGGAGGTCAACTATATTGGCACACAGATCGGGACTCCAGCAGCAGCAACAACAAAGATTCCAGCAACTGGGCAGTGCCCGACTAGAAGATACCCTGGACTAACGCCAAGCTGTCTTCTAGCTCCCTAGAAGCTAACAGACACACACACGCACACGCACTCGCATTGGCTGGGCTTCTTTCCCTATCCCTAACTATAAAAAACCCATTCTAGATTAACTTTGGACTTTAAAGTCCGATCTTTATCAAATTTGCAGAACTTAAATATGGAGTTCGCATAGAAGGATATAGCCGGATGAACTCAGCTTGTCAGGAATAAAAACTGCCTTTATAGTATATACCCCATAGCTCAAAGAAGTCGCATTCAGCCTGTGGCATACCTAGGCACAAAACCAATATACCCTATTACACCAACTTGTAATGGGTATTTGGTGTAGCAGGCACAGTTTATAGATCTTAGTTGTTGTTGCTGTTTTAGCGATTGTTATTGTAAGTGCCAAAGATATTGCTGTCGGCGGGGCTGCCAACTCTTGTCGATAATTGCAAAATTCTTAAGTGCTTCCATTTGCCAAACGAGTACAAAGGCAGGGTAGAGGGAGAGAGAGAGATGGGGGGAAGGCGCAGTTCAAATACTCTACAATTTCCTCAAATGATGTTTCATTTGATGCGAATGTAAACAAAAAGTGTTTTGCGCAATTGAAAATAACATAAGAATATAAAATGGAATGAGCTGTGAGTCGGATATTTGGGGCGGGGTGGGGTGTGTCGGGGAGAACCTGGTGCTGTTTTATGCATGTATGTATGTATATGGTGTACATATTTAGCGCAGTAAATGTTGCGGAATTGATTACTGGATTTATACAGTTAGTGGAATGCAAGGCACATTGCAAGAATTTCTCAAGAAAATTCTTAATGATGAGTCATGCTTGGCTGCAATCGGGAATCGATAAATATACTTTTGTGCATACATATGTGTGGAAAACAGGCAAAAAGTGAATACCTTAGAAAATAAACTGGTGAAAATCTATCAAGAAATGTTATCTAGCAATTCGATTTTCTCGAAATTTCTACGAAATGAACTTTTTAAGATATTTATAAATATATACAAATGTTATTCAAATACGTATTAAAAGTTTTTCAAATATTAATTGAGCTTTCAATTAAACTTAGCTATCTTATTGATCTAATTTCGACAGCATTCTCCTCTTCTTTAAATAAACTTCTCACTGATCATCTCTCTTTTTCCCACATTTCAAGTGCTCAGCTTAATTTATCGAGTGTTTTCGGTCTTTAAAATTCTTTCGTGTCATCTTGCCCGTATGAAAACAGATCAAAGCAATGTTGTTCATTCAAAATTTCTCAGCCCATTTTCAGATGCAATTAGCAAGATGAAAAAAAGCATTGCGACTTCCTGTTGCCACAAGAGAAACCCGTTTAAACCAATTCAATTGATGTTCAGTTATGAATCTTTGGGAAGCTGTGGCCCAAATGGCGGCTGCCGCTGATCAGAAGTTCGATTGGCTTTCACAGCAATTAGAAGGAGCAGAGGGGGGAGGGAGGGGGGGGGGGTCTAAAACAGGTGTCTCCCACGCCCAAAAGTTGAGAGGCCGCCGACGACGCGGCTTAAAGCTCGTTAATTTTTTTAGCAATTTGGTGTAATAGCTTTTGGCCTAAACACAAATCTACAGTCGGGACCGCTAATGAGCCATTAACACGCTTATCGGGCCGCAAGCACAACCAAGGGAACGGGGGAGGAAACAGGGGAGGGGGGCAGGTAACATGAAATTGGCCACGCACATGACTTGAGCCCAAAAGGAGTCGCACGTGAGTCGGAGAAATATTTTTGTTGCTGTGCACTTTGGGGTCAAAATAAATATGAATTTCCTCAATTAGATTTTCCAGCCACGACCCGTTTAGGCCATGGCATATAACGAAATGCAAATCGCATTAAGACGCGCTTTTAATCGGCCGCAAGGCATCG
Source organism: Drosophila ezoana (assembly GCA_035045725.1). Taxonomy (NCBI): domain Eukaryota; kingdom Metazoa; phylum Arthropoda; class Insecta; order Diptera; family Drosophilidae; genus Drosophila; species Drosophila ezoana. The sequence continues at coordinate 21,988,569 of JAWNOU010000177.1, read as the reverse complement.
CCTCTATCCCCCTCTCTCCCCTCTCTCTCTCTCTCTCTAGCTAAGTTTTTGCACTTTTGTCGAAATCGCCTTAAACGCTAAACGAATCTCTTGTCTGCTGGGTCACCAGGTCAAAACCAAGGCGCCCATTGAAAGTACCGCAAAACGAAGAACAACAACAACAACAAACACAACAAAAGCAATATTAAAGCCGTTGCAGCTTGTGTGGAGATCTATGATACTCATAGGTACAAAAGGGCATTCCTTGGAAAGTGACTTTACTGGCACTGGAAAGCCGCTTCCAGTTCTCATGCTCTCAACACACAAAGTGGTAGAAGAGAGCGCAACACTTTTGCTCAAGTGGCGCCCTCTAGCGGCTAAATACCGTATATGTAAATAATATGCGAAAAAAAAACATAAACAAACAAATGTGAAGTGCGAGCTGGAAAGGAAAACACTTTAATTTTGTTTTTTTGTTTATAGTGGAACTCAGCAGGATCATTAATGAAGCAAAGTGTGTGTGTGTGAAGTGATGTGGGTGAAAGCAATGTGAAGCAATATAAGAATTATACACTTAATAGCCGAAATATTACAGAAATTTATAAACAATAACTGTCAAAACAGATTTCAAGATAATATTTGGGGAAAAAAAAACAAACAGTATCTAAATCTAATTTATCTTTCTTTTCAAAATTAGTATACTATTCCTATTGGTATATTCCTTGTATTATAATCTAATTGGCATTATCTGTAGCGAGCGTCCACTGTACACACATGCACATGCGAACATCGCCCTTGAGAGTTCGCCGCAATATTATCGCACATAAAATAAAAACCGTTACTTACACATTTACTTTCTTCCTCTTTAAGTTGTGCACTTTTCTTGAATATTTTATTACATCAACTTTAAAATCAATCGCTGCAACTGCTTTTGCGGCCCCCGCACTCTGCCCGATATCAGTCGATTGATGGAAAGACAGATAAATAAAGCGCAGCCCACGCATAACAACAAAAGCAACAACAACAAAAGCAACAAGAGCAAACACACCGCCTGCTGCCATTGCACAGTTATGCACAAATACACAGACAGCAGGCGCACTTATAAATGCAAGTGTGTGTGTGTGTTGAGAGAGAAAGAGAGAGAGAGAGCAAGCGAATAAATATTATCGCAGTCGGCGGTCGGGCAAATTCAAAGTTATTACGAAATCGCAATCGAACATAACGGTAGATAGCAAAAGCAGCAGTAAAGCACACACACACAAACAAACACACGAGCGAAGAGGCAAAGCGAAATGAAATTGAAACATAAATAGAGCAAGAAAAGAAAGAAATTATTGAACGAAACTTCTGATTGATAAAGCGAGTAGACAGGAAAATTTAGTTTTTAAGTAAAATTAAATGCATATGGTCTTTTAAATTTAATTGGATTTATATATGTATATATTCACTTGTTTTATTAATAAATGTGTGCATCATATCCCATTTGCAGGTTAGAAAAACTGAACGAAGTTTTGCCAGCTGAATGCGTCCATTTACGATTACGATTCAATGCAAGCGCAGCAGCAGCAGCAGCAGCAGAATCAGAAGCAGCAGCAGCAGCGGCGGCTGCCCAAGCGAATGCCAAGACAATGGCGTAAAGCACAAAACAAGCGAATAAGCGTAACTGGCAAAGCAGCCAGAACAAAAGTTGGCCGCAGCAGCAAAATAGAAAAGAAAAGCCAAAGAACCAAATGCCAGAGTAAAGAGTAGCAGGCAAAACCTACAGACACACACACACACACGCATGCACAAGTGAAGTTTTTTTTTTTGCTGCATTTGCTCTCTTCCAGTGAGCGCATGGAACGTAAATTAAATTATTGCGCTCTCGTAAAATTCTTTTCTTTCGTTTTTTTTTGTGTTTTAGCAAGTGTAGCTTTTTGGCTTACCTTAGCGTTGTTGTTGCAGCAGCTGCCGCTTGTTGAGTGACTGAATGATTTATTACAAAACACACACAAAAAATACACTACACGAGATTTTAAGAATGCGGCGACGCATGCGCAACTTGTAAATTCCAATTGGAATTTGAACCCCGGGACGGGCGCACATGTAAGGCGCAAAATCAAATGCAAAAGCAAACGCAAACGCAGATTTGCTTCTTCTTTTCTTTTACTCGCGCACACATACACAGAGCGAATTTGTCGCCCTCACACACACACAATTGCACACGCACTGCATTCGCCGTCGGTTTTTTCTGTATGTATGTGTGTGTGTGTGTATCGATACCTGCTAGTTGCTCGGGTTGTTTTATGCTTTAATTTTAGCACATTTATCAGCTTGATGCGCTTGCAATTTGCACACAGACATTGCAAAATATTATTTCATCTGTTTTACTTGGCGTTTGCGGCACTTTATTTCCGTGCACATGCACTTTGTCGAACACTTAACACACGCACACAAAAAACTGACTCCAACACACACTTGCACATTTATGCAAACGGTGCTTTGTTATTTACCGCTGTTTCATTTACAATTTTCAAACAAATAAAATTAAACGCTGCACGCGGCTGGCGCACACTGATCAAACGTTGATGCACATTTACATTTATAAAACATTTAACACATTTTTGCCAAAGCACACGCGTCGGCGGCCATTTGTTTGAAAATACAACACAACGACGCGTAAACCGACCGCGACGCGTCCAAACGGCTCGAAATTGTTTTTGTTTATGGTAAAAATTAGGGATGTTAATATCGTATACACATCGATAAGTGCAAGGTGCATGCATTTAAGCGATACTATCGATGGCAGTAAACGATACACACAAGTTGAGCGCGCTTTGTTAAATCAGAGTTTACAATGTGCAACGAACTCAATTAACTTCTCATTGTAGTTGCCTTTTAAAGATAAAACGTTGCTCAATGCCGTTTATTATTTTCGGCTACAGTACGATAGCGAATATTTTGCTTAATTATAACATTGAACTCATAACGTATTTTCCCAATGCGATAGTCACATTGAACTGTAATCGTATCTACACAAAGCGATAGTCGATAGTTTTTGCAATCGTTGCACTGAACTGTAACTAGCAGCATAACAAACAAAGAATTGAGCTGCTGCATTTTTACTTTGTTAACCATAATTATTATAATTGTTGCGATGTCGCGTCGCAGCCAAGACATACCAATACGGCCACGCTACGGTTATACAGACGAGGCGGGCGGCGAGGACGCTGCTGCCAGCAGCCACAAGCTGCAGCAGCGCAACAACGCCTGTGGCACACCTGCCTCCTACTCGGAAATACCCTTTCTGGCCCAGTACGCGGGTCCAGTGCCCGAGCACGTGCTGCAGGACATAACGCCCACGGCCGGCAAAGTGCCGCCGCCGGGCAGCGAGAGCTACATGAATCTGGACTCGGGCGAGGATGACGACAACGACGACGAGGAGGATGAAGAGGACGAGGAGCCCAGCAACAGCAACTCGAAGGACAGCTCCAACGAGCCGAGCAAGCCCACAAGTCGACCCAAATCGCTGCAATCCAGTGAGTACATTGCCACATTTCACGTCCGAATCTACTTCTCACCCACTCCGCAGCATTTCCCTATGAGCTGGAGGGCGCGGGCGCCACGAGCAGCACAGGGGCCATGCATCATTTTGTGGCCCACAATCTGGAGTCGAAGCTGCGTGCTGCCACGGACCACAATAACTCGGAGCAGACAACGCCCTCGCTGTCGACGGCGCCAATTTCGCGTTTCCTGCAATCACGCAACGTGCCCGAGGTGGACGGCAATGTGCTGAGCGACATTGAGCTGGAGGCACAGTATCTGGCCAGCTCGGTGGACAATCTGATGGAGAATCTGGGCAATCTGCTGCACTCGATCAGCTCCATCACGGCGGACAATGTGGAGGTGCACAAGAATGCGGTGAAGAAGCTCACAGATGCCCTGGACGCCAACATCAAGTGCCAGTATCAGCTGCTGGCCAAGACCGAGGAGATATCCAAGTCGATGCGGCCCACCGAGAAGCTCAGTCAGCGCATGTAAGTCCGGGCCACTGCTCTCTATCCTATATAAACCCATCTCTTTCATTAAAGTCGGGAGATCAAGCGCCTGGTGGACATGCTGGACAGCACCATGTAGGAGGAAGCCAGCGGCGAGGTTGGGGGCGTGCAGCTCGCTGCTGCTTTTGGGCAGGAAATTGGCACGCCTTGTGCTTTTCTTTAGGCAAACATTCCAATTGCTACCATATGCTAGTCATTTAATTATATTTAACAAATGTAAATCAACAATTAGACTTAAATATGAGTTTTATTGTAGATTTCAAAATGCGCGCCAAATAATGCCTATCATATGCCTGGCCTTATTTAGTACCACTTTTAAACGAGTGTGACCAGCTTCAAAATTACTGGTATTATACACACTTTAGTATTTTTCTATTCAAACTTTGGCATTTATTGGTGCATTCGAATTTGGTATTTTTGCACATTCTGTTCAAACGAGTACACTGGCCCACCCAGTCTACTAAAACTCTCTGAACAACGCGTACGCCAAGTCGCTCGTTCTACGGGCTCGTGGAAAAGTGTGGAAAAAAAAGAAGATATAAAGTTTTCATTGTGTCTCATGCGTGCGTGTGTGTAAAAAAGAGCGAGCGAGCGCAACATGGCGAGTGTTTTAATAACGCAAATTCAATTGCACTTTCTATAAAATTCCCAATTTTTCTGTTCGCCGAACGTAATGCGGCCCAAGTGCTTGCGCGCAGTGTGAATGCTTGTTTTTTCCCTTCCTTTTCTCCGCGCACATCAACAAAAAAAATATATATATATATTATGAAAAGTAAGCACAAATACTTTTAAGCATTGAGTGACTGTGCAGCAGTGTGTGTGTGTGTGGGTTTGAGTGGTTTTTTGCTGTGGCAAGCAGCCACGAGAGAAACTCAAAATGAATTGAAAACGATGAACTCAAAGTAGCGCACGTAGCGTGCTTGCGTGTGTATGTGTGTGTGAGTGTGTGTGTGCGAGCGAGAGAGCGCGTTTTATACACGTTTTCAATTGCATTTTTAACTTGTTTTTGCCACGAACTTTGTTGTATGTATTCAGCAATTGTTTTTCATTTGCCTTTTTAACAACAATTTGAATACAGGGTGACGCGGCTAGCGACGCTTGTATGTGTGTGAGTGTGTGTCTATGAGGGTGAGCTGCCTTTTGTTAGTCAAAATAAATTGTATTAAAAGCCTTTAGCTTTTGTGTACTTTTCCATATTGCGCGTCAGGAAAAATGCCAACTTTCCATATGGCTGGCAAATGCGGGCGCCGCCTGGCGCTCTTCTTCTTCCTTCCAACGTCACCCTGTGTTTGTTATTGTTGTTCATTCAAATATAATTCCAGACCGTCATATTCATTCACATTTACAGAGAGTCAATTTGTTGTTGCGAAGCCTGCGTCAGGTACATACATATGCATACACGTGTATGTGTGTGTGTGTGTGTGTCTTTCTGCCTAGCGCTGCGTCATCATAAACATCAAAGAAACGCCGCCAGCGTCGCCGGTGCGCGTGAGAACAGTTTTGAGTCAGAGAGCAAGAGAGCAGAGAGAGAGAGAGAGAGAGAGAGCGCGCTTGATGGACGTGTGTGTCATTCATGCAAAGGATACTGAAAACCATTTGCTGCTTGCGCGTTCACGTCGACAGAGCCGCTGCAGTCGCTGTTGCTGCCGCTGCCTGCGTCGGCTTTGCACCGTTAGCTGTAAAAGATTTAAAGGCAAATGAAATTGTTGCTCAACTTTAATTTAGCCAAGAGAGCAGCTACTATTCCCACTCTCCCTCTCGCTCTCTTTCTCTCGCACCCACACTTGTCAATTAGTCGTCAAAACGTGGGGGAAACCTTAAGTGAAATTCAAGGAACCGCAAGCTGTCAACCAAACAACCAACCGACACGACAGCTGTTTGAGAACTAGCCAATGGAGAGCACAAAGGGGGCGGGGGGTTGGGTGTGTGCTGGCCACTAATTGGGGTTTAAGCTGGTGTTTAGATTACATGCAACTACTTTAAAGTGTTGTAAGGCATGCAAATATCATAAAAAGTATTAAAAATAGCCTGGAACAGTAATTAAATTCCATTATTTACTCGAAATATATATTTACATAGAATAATTGCTGTTCCACAGCGTATAGCATACTAAATGCAATATTCTAATAAAAATATAGTCGGCTCCAACTAATTTTCCCAGATCTATCATATGTGAGTGTTTCACTGATATTGCAAAATTCACCCCAAACAGTGAAAAGTGGGTGGAAATCGAATAAACACCATTTTGTTAAAAACAAAACTGTTGACCGGGCAAAGCCGCTTGATGACAGCTTAATTCTAATTCCCCCGCAGCCCCCTTCCTATTCCCACTACCAGAAAGTTGCCTAATCCTTTGACTGCGTTCCAAAAACTTTCTAATACACATACATATGCATACAAGAATATGTACGCATACATAAATACATAATTCACACATTTATGTCAGCCATATGCTCACCTGGTTCAGTAGGGGGAAAGGGGGAAGGGGGCGTCACAGTGCCGTGCCCCAATCCTTTTGGCTCTTTAGAAATGTAACTGTGCCATTTTCTGAGCTAAAAATATGGAATACACGCACAACACACACACATACACAAACGTGTGTATTCGTTGTGTGTGTGTGTGTGTGTGTGTGTGTGTGTGTGTGGAATTAAGTCTGCCCACGACGCAAGTTTTGCGTTTTGCCGCCGGCCAACAGACCCTCGACCTGCCTCTACCTCGCACCAGCAACAACCCTTCGCCTTCACGCCCCCCCCCTCTCCCCCTCCCCTTCCTCCTTGAGCCTTGTCGTTGATTGTGGAAAAGAAACTATTTCTGACGCACTCGTAATCCACTCCGCGCCTTTTGCCAACTACGTAAATCCTTACGTGTCTGTTGAAATAAACAGGCGGGCGGGCGGGCAGGCAGGCGGGCAGTCACTCCCCCTTCAGCAGCCCCCCCCTGCCAGCGCCCAAGGTGGCGCGCCCACGTCAGCAAAGCGACGATTTCGCGAGTCCCCCGGGCAGAGCCTGAACAGCGCCAAAGTGTGAGTGGGAGAGAGAGGGAAAGAGAGAGAGAGAGCGTGAACGCTCTGCCGCTGCCGGCGCTTGCGCAGGCGCCCAACAATGAAAGCCAGCTACGCCGCAGCCTTCGGCAGCTGCAGCACTGGCAGAGTCTCAGCAAACGGCGGCCTAAGCAGACGTTTCACGCGGCAGCCAAAAGTAAAATATTAAAGAAAAAATTCAACAAAGTTAACAGGAAAAGGCTCGTCCTCGCTAGAGAAGCGGCTGCAGCAAAAGGTGATAGACTGAAAAACGTTTGGCAACACCTTTTTTTGTGGCATATTAAACATATTTGGCAATTCGCTCTCACAAAGCAACCTGCGCGTGTGTGTGTGTGAGTGTGTGCGAAAACTTCAAAAAAGTGTCGCAATTTGCAAATAAATTCAATTTATTAATACATACAAATACATTTGCTGTTGTTGTTTGCGGCTCGCCCAACTCGCAAATAACAAAAACAAACTAAACAACAACAACAAAAAACTCGTTTTGCCGTTTTGTGTGTTGGATGTTAACTGCGAGGTTCGTGCGCTGCCGCCTCGCAGCTTTAAATTCGCTGCTCTGTCGCGGTCTGCTGCTGCTTCTTCTTCTTCAATTTTGTTGTTGACGTCTGCGCCGGTCGATGTGGCGCTGCCTGCCTGCCTGCTGTGTGTGTGTGTGTGTGTGTGTGTTTGTGCGCGTATTTGTTTATTATGCTTGCCATCGCGGCGGCAGCTGCAACTCCTTGCTCTCTCTTACGGGCAGCGGCGTCGACGTCAACGTCGGCAGCATCTTTGCAACTTTTTCTCGCTTTTATGACTATGTGTGTGTGTGTGTGTATGTGTGTGTTTGAGAACCGGCTTTTTGTTTGCATTAATTTTTGTTTTCTCGCCGCACATATTCATTATTTTTCGTGTGTTCCTCACCCCTAACCCCTCTGTCCAGCCCAACAAGTTGTTAATTTTGTTTTTAACACTCGCACACGCACAACCTCAAACGAAAGTTGCCAATTGGACAATTTTTGTTTAACGCAAAGCGCTTTAAAAGTTCCAAGAACATCTTTGCCATGCGTTCGAACGCAAAGTGCGTAGCAAAAAATTCACTTTACGTATGTATGTGCGTGTATGTTCTCTCTCTCTCTCTCTCTCTCTCTCTCTTTCGCTCGCTCCCTTGTGCGTAATCTATGAATTTGTTATTGCTTTTATGCTACGCTGCTTTGCTGTTGTTTTTGGCGCATGTTTTTATAGTTTTTGCGTAGTTTTATATTTCGGCACGACAAACACACACACACACACACACAACACAGGCAGTCACCCAAAACGGTTCTCATATAAAACGCCGCACAGTGGACAAAAATTGCACTTTGGACTCACAAAATAAAACGAGACTTGGGTTAAATAACGAATTACATAAAGATTTCAATACTCTTATTATATTTTATTTAATATTTAATTATTTTTGAAATCCTAAACTTTAGTTCGATCGAATTGGACTTAATTTTAATAGGTATTAAAATACCAAATCTGACAACAAAAAAGCCCATGTAATTTTTGTCTTGTCTTTCCACACATTTGACCCACTGTGCGCCGCCCCAAAAAGAAAAAGAAAAGATAAAAACAAAACCACAAATTGGCGTCTGGCAACGTTAATTTTATTGTTGTTGTTTTGCACACAAAAGATGCCAATGGAAATTTTCGAAAATCTAACGAAAATAGTGGCCAGTGTTGGTTAACTTATGGGAAAACTTGGCATTTAGTTCCAGCTCAACTCCAATTGGAAGTCGAATTGGAGTAATTTATTTTACAGCTTAACTCTTAGTTAAATGTCGCTAATCAACTTATTTCTTCTTCTTGCAGATTCTCTTTTAATTTAACATAAATTGTCAAAAAAAAAAAAAAATAAAGAAATTTTGTAAATATTAATTCTACAACAATTGATATGTAAAAGACGAGGCCAGTCAACATTTTCTTTGGTCACGTTTCAATTGCAAACGTCACTTTTTGTACAGTAAACTAAATTGTAAGAAGAAGAATATTGAGCCGAAAGAGCAACAACAACAAGACCAACCAAAACGAATCAAATCCAATTAGAAGCAAATTGGAAATACAAGAAAAAAAAAACAATATAAGGGGAAATAAAAACAAACACGAGCTTGCAACCAATTGCGAACCAAGCCAAAGCGAAACGGCGATACAAGAGAAAGAGAGAGAGAGAGAGAGAGAGAGAGAGAGCGAGAGAGCAAGAAACATATATAGAGAGCACCAGAGGATCGTTTTAAGAATTCGCATGCGCCAATGAGAACGTCGCATCCTTCACACGCGTCCGATTTCGTCGTCGTTGCCGCTCCCAGTTCCGGTTCCGGTTACGGTTCCGCCAGCGGTTCAGCCACTGTGGATGTGCTGGACGTAAATGCAACTGCCAAACAGGTTAACATTGGCATCAGCTGCGATCTGAAGCCCATTGTCTATCTCGACTCGGACACGAGGCAGCCGCGTCAGCGCAGCGTCATCATCAGGCAGCACTCGCAAGAGCAAGAACAACAACATCATCATCAACTTCAAAATCAACATTATCAACATTATCATCATCATCATCATCAGCAACAAGAGGAAGAACAGCAGCAGCAACAGCAGCAGCAGAAAACGTCGTCCAAGTCCGGAGCAGCAGCCAACAGCAAGCGAAAGCGCGAAACAGGTAAGTTTCGAATTAAGATCAATTATTTATTAGTTCCAAAAGGGAACTGAATAATATGTTAGTTCTAATGGGGAACTGAATAACAAGTTTGTTTTGCTTGTTCGAATTAAGAATCAGACTTTGTAGTCAACAAGTTGTTGTGAGTGATAAAAGTTGGATAAAGAATAGAAATAGGCATTTTTCAAAGATTGCCTCAGTTGAATCTCTATATCTATCATTATCTATATCTATCTTTAGTTTCTATAAGGAACTGATTATGTATGAAATGTAAAATAGTTTGTTTTATAGAAAAACTAGTTGTGAGTGATAAAACTGGGATCAAGAACAGATGGATTGAATCACTATATTATATAGGACCCAAAGAAAGGATCAGTCGATCATTAAGTTTGGTTTTTCTTTAGAGAAAACTAAGAGAAACAAGTAGGGAGTGCTCTAGTAGGGAGTGCTCGACTAGGGGATACTCTTAAGAATCTTATTAGCTCTAAAATGCATAATACTTGATCTATATGTACTATACGAGAAGCTACATCTTAAATTTGGTTACTCTAGCTCTTGAAACCTAAGAGAATTGCTCAAAAAACAGTTCGATATCGATTTTTATCGATTGCTTGGAAACGGGGCAAGTTATCGGTTAGCGGAAACAAATTCGTACTGCGCGAGCATTAGGAGGTTCAGATATCGATAGGTCGGAACGTCTCTTGATGCTGATCAAGAATAAATATACTCTTTGGGGTTGAAGATGCTTTCTTCTGCCTGTTACATAAATTTGCACAAATCCATTATACTCCTTTACCCACCTTCAATGTGTTCAGGGTATAGAAAACTCTTCAAGAAGTTGACTTTATTTATTTCTAGTAATTTGCATCGGAATAGACAAATGGAACAAGTTCCGTTTTCACCCGGCAACAGTTTGACTTCACCCAATAGAATGTCTGATGAATTCATTATGGAGTATTTCATCATCTAATTCATGAAATTATCTATGGGCAAATGTCGTGTACATTCCAATAAAACGCGATGCACTCAACTTTCTTTGCTATACTTTGCACCAATGCGACCTTCAACTGGGTTTTTTTTTTTCAAAAAGATATTGAATAGCAACATTCCCAGCCAGATCTAGACAAATATAGGTGTATATAGTTGGTCTGGCAAAAGATACATTTGAATTAACGCTTGAGTTGAATGCAAATATTTCTTTCTAGTTTCCCCCATATTCCCATATTCGATTGGCTATCTAAAAATAAGGGCATTACGTAGCGCGCATTTCTTGCATGATCCATTAAATAAAATAAATATTAGACTTTTTCCACGAAAATGTTGGGTTCTTGTGGGGAATGATGTGTGTGCGCCCTGCTCCGGCTAAATGTTGTCCAGTTATCGTTATCGTTATCGGTTTATCGAACAGACAAAAGGTGCCTGCGAACAGCATTGTTTGAGTTATTGTTATCGCTATCGGTTTATCGAACAGGCAAATGGCGCCTGGAGACAACAATTTATAATGATTATATTTCATATTCGTTTATTATTTGTTGTCGTGCACTTTTTTGTATATTCTCCGTCTCTGCTCTTCTTTTATGTTCCCTTTTTTTTGCCGTCTCTTCTCCCTTCTCTCTTTTCATTTGTCGCTTATCAGGCGTACCCCGCATTATATTTGATTCCCTACCATTCGGCATTTCGTTCTATTGATAATCAAACAATAAACGCGACCAGAAACCATGCGAAATTCTGGCGATGTTTTATTGTTGTTTCATTTTGTTGTTGTTGTTGTTGTCACTTGGCTCCAATTGTTCGCTTTGGCTTTGCCCATCAACATTTTTTTTTGCTGCTGCTTTCCCTCCCTTCACCCCGAATGGGTTTATTTTGGGGCGCGTGTGAAAGCCCAGACGCTTATCATCTTCTTCTTTTCTTCTTCTTCTTCTCTTCTCCTTTCATGTATACATGTTTCGCTCTCTTTGCCATTCTCTCGCTGTTTGACTCTGATTACTTTGCCAGCTCAAAGATGTTTCAGCTTTTCTTGCCTCTTAAGTCAGTTTGTTGATGTTTTTATTGCCCCGCCTTGTGTATACCCTTTTTGAGGATATTTTAGTTTTGTCAGGCATTTTGTAACGCATAGAAAAAGACATTTCCGACCCTATAAAGTATATATGTTGCAGGCCGAATACATATACCAGTCGGATCGGGCCACTATATCATATAGCTGCCATAGGAACGATCGGTGGAAAAGTAGGTTCTTGTTTATCAGCCAAGTCTTATCAAGATAGCTATTACTATATTATATTGCTCTATAGGAAAGATCGGTAAAAAAGATGAGTTTTTGTTTGATTTCTGTTTTCCAAGATATTTCCACCATACTCTACATTTTCGAGCATTCAGAAGGGTATTAGATCTTTGGCTTGCCGCAGATATCTTTACTTTCTCGTTGTGGCTATCAATTGAAATTCTGTTTTTTTTTCTCTCTCTTATTTATTATCTTGTCTACGCTTTGCTTGATTATTTGTTTTGCTGTTTTCGCTTTTATTTTAGTGGAGTTCTTCTTTCCTGATATCACACTCGCAAATGCGCACGTACTAGCTAATACTACCCTTTAACGGTAGATTCTGGCATTTTTCTATGACTAAAATGATCAGTGGAAGATGTCAAGAAAGCATTAACTATCATATATACATACTTCTAGGCATATCTTAACTATGGCATTAAATTTCCTGTAAAGATTCGTTTTCCAACACTGTTTATGCTAAATTATCGATAAAATTATCGATAACTTATCGTTACTAGGCAATTTGGTGCATTTTTATTTAGTTTGTTTTTAATAGCCTGATTCCACTTTGCTCAACATTTGTTACATTTACAAACGTAACATTCTGCGATTCCATTAGCAAGTGTTTGTTATCGATAACATGTGAATGGCAAAAGTACCGCCTCCTTAAACAAACAAATGTAAAAAATGTGTTTTCTGATGGGAAAAAGTATTTGCAACATACTTTACATTCACAACATACTTCACATTTGCAAAAAATGTAAGAAATGTTTATACGGAATCTGGGAATCTTTTTGTAAATGAAACTTGAACGTATTTATGAGTCACAAGTATACCACAAGAAATTGGAGGCTTCTTAAGGAGGTTTATATATATGTCTGTCTACAGCTTCTAATCTTCTCTGAATTGAACTATTTTTAATGCCCCTTAGGGATATTTGTTTGCAATAACATTGAAAATATTTTAAAGCATCTCAAACAAACTATACTCAGACTTATAAAGTCCACTTTTCGGTACGTTTTTCTATATATATTAAGCCGAGTAGAATATCTTACGCCCTCAAAAGTATCTTAATGACAAGATAATAAAAACAATCTAGATAAAAGCAAATCAACTTTGAGATTGGGCAGTCGCAGGCAGATAACGCTTAGCTTTTGTTTTTACAGCCCTTTTTTGTCGGTTTTTGTTTCTCGAGCGATTCTCTCAGCCAATTACAATTACCCCTTAATTATTTACCCCCCTCCCCTCCCCCTTCCTCCCTTTCGCCCTCTCTCCTTTTAAGTTAACATTTTATTTTTGTTTTCCTTTTGTTTTTATTTAGTTTTTATTTCTATTTGCTTTTCGCTTATTGCGACTTATAAATTGTTGTTTGTATTTCTCTTGCTGAGTTTGTTTTTATTTATTTTTTTGTTTTATTTATTTATGGCATTTTGTTGTTGTATTTTGCCTCAGCCCTCCATTCGCTTGGCTTTTATCGTGATAATACGTTTAAATACTTTTGGAACTGTTTTCGGTTCTAGTATTATTTCTGCTCTTCCTCTCTCTCTCTCTCTTTCTCTCTCTCTCTTGTTTTGTTTTTTATTTGGAATTGTTTTGGAGCCCTCTCGATAAGAAGGAAACCGCAATTTGTGCTAGTTTCTTTGAGGTACCATCAGGTTTACCACCCTTAAAATAACACTCCAATAGCTCGGTCAGTGTCGAGGGGTAGGGGGGGAGGAGGGGAGGGTATTAGTCATTAGTCAACAGCTTTGCGTGCTCATAAAAAACGATTCGGTTTGAGTTTTTATGTTCACTCGCGGATTTTCCCCGGCAATCATTCATAACTCGTTTAATCTGCCATCTGATCGTTAATCTTTCGCATTGTAATCAATGGAAACGTCAAGTACAGAGCAGATGTTTCTAGAATTCTTGGGTCTTATGGCCAGATAAAAACCTTTTCTCTCTTTTTCTGTTTTTAAGATAAAAACTGTTTGAGATATGTTTGGAATGTGAAGAAACGTTTATTTTTCTTATCTTTAGCTGCCAGATTATAGAAAACTTTGTTTTAACAATTTCTTTATTTTGTGACGTTATTTTTCAACAATTCCAAATGCAATTTATCAATATTTCACTTGATTCCGCATGCGGAAAATGGGTGAAAGGGTAAACTTGTGATACAAAAATCAGGTTTGCAGCTCGGATAAACTTGTTAATGTCAGGTTTGCCTTTTCAAGATCTCATGCTCCACTTTCGGAGAGTTCTTTTATCTGCCAAGATCGGTTCTTTGTCAGGCAGCCAGAATGACATACATAACCATTAATGGTCTCGCCTTTTATTTATATTCTTCTTACCTTACAGTTCTTACTCTGTTTTCTCAATTCTCATGCTTCCTGTTTTTGCTGTACTTTCTCCCATAAATCTTGCTGCAAATTGCACAGAAATCACAATTTGTGATCTGTGGCAACGCTGGTTGCCCTATTATTCAGCATGTGGCAGCTCTTTGAGTGGGTGAAAGGAGTTGGACAGCTAAATTCCACACTTGCAGTTGCCTATATACGTGTGTGTGTGTGTTGAGTTGTTGTTGCCATTGCGCTCAAAGCTAGCCACACATACATACACACACATACACGCATAACCGGTGCCTGCAGCTCTCTTTGTGGAACGAGAATCTTCCAGTCTGCAGCTGCTGCTGCTCTCCACTCTCCCCTTGCGCCTCTTTCGCGTGACTTCCTTACGCGACATGCGTTACATCAAAGGCATTCTAAGCAAGTGACAGCGCCCACACAAAAGAGCAAGGAAAAGGAGAGGGAGAGAGGGGAGGGCGCGCGTCGCGGCGAAAAACTCATATGACAATCACAGACGCTGCTGCTGCGCTGCTTTGGCTTGTTTTTGGGCTGTCAACTAAGTTCGCTTTAGTTCGCTGTCAATGACAAAACTTATTATTTGTTGTGAGCGTGCGTGTGTTTGTGTGTGTGTGCGAGAACCTGTAAAACACAACGAGCAATGTAAATGAAATATTCATGCAAGACAGCACGTAGCTTTAAAGCGCACACGACTGCGAAATTCCATGACATCCAAATGTTAATTTACTGTAAACAAAGAGAGTAGAAGAGTTAACGACCGACCCCATTGTGCATATGTATGTGTGCATGTGACATAAGGCCTAGACGAGTTAATTGGTAACAAATAAAATGCAACCGAGTTAAATTCCACATACATGTACATATGTAAAATAAATTGAAATAAAATGCGTGATCGAAGCGCCTGGAAGTCGATTGTGCGTGTGTGTGTGTGTGCATAGTGTGGCAATCGATAAACGCAATAAAAAGAAATAAACGTCATTTGCAGTCAATTTTCTTAGTCATAGTCGACGCGAACCTTGCAGCCAAAAGAGAGACCTCGACAGTTAAAGTGAGCTGCGCTTAGCTAAGGTTAAGCTAAGGGAAGGCCAATTCGAGTGGGCGACGCCGACTGCGAGTGTTAACTAAATGCGATACATGCTATATAGAAATACATACATATATACATATACACATACATACACACATATATGTATCTCATTTAACTCTATGCAAATGTTGCAAAACATGTGTGCCGTGCGTATCTGTGAGATACAGCAGCTGCTTGTCGCAATACACATACATACACACATACGTACATACAAACACACACACACACGCACGCACGCAGGAATACAAGTACATGCATGCACAAAATTTCAATAACCCAGCGAACATGCGTCGAGCGACAGAGATAGAACTATTGTGTTATGTCAAAAGAAAAAACGAAAGAAGAAAAAAAAACTAAATAGCAAGCACACGTTTTTTTTACGCTGTTTTTTGAAAAGCTAGGCAGGATATAATCGACTAGCGAGATGTTTAAGAAATTGAAAGAAAACAAAGTATGAAACAAAGTTTTGAGAAATAGTTTTTTAAGAAATCGAATGAAAAACACATGAAAACCAATGTTTCCTCATTTTTTCTCTCTAATAGGGTATCTTAAGCCTAACTAACGCACAGTTTTGATAAATAGTATCAACATTTTTTAAATTCAAAACTGGAGAATCTCAAACTGTGAACAGGGTATCTTTAGGCTTTTACTTACTTTCCACTTATTTCGCAATTGAATCGATTTGAGATGCAGACTTCAGACTGTTTACAGGGTAGCTTTGGGCACATACCTGCTGAGTTATTTTTAGTTTGCTGCAATTAAATTGTACAAAAAAAGATATTCCATTCCATTTACAGGGTATCTTTAGCACATACTTAATGTGAGTGAGTTGTTTAAAGATAAAGATTTGACACACTTAATATCAATCAATATTTTATTTTTGAGAATAGTAATAATAATTAAAAAGCAATTGCTCAATTCTTGCCAGGGTATTCTCTAGTCGAGCAGCACGTTTTGTGCTTGTTATCGAAATTCCTTTCTACAATTTTTGGCGAATTTGAATTGAGCGATGCGCCAGACGACCTTTCCGTCAATTTCACTTTTATTTGGACCTAGAAATGTCGACTTTTCGGTTATTTTGTAGAATCATGATGGATAGCTCCACAAAATCTGAACAATATGTTAAACAAATATGACTTAATTGGCTTGCAATTGTTATTAATGCCAACGTTTTTCTTTTCTTTTCCATTTCAGGTAAACAACTCAACTTGAAATATTACGAATCGAAATAAATCGTGAGTTTTTGTATTGATCTGGCATAGATGATATATGATGCTCTGTAGTATTATTAATGGTAGAATTGTACAGTTCATGGCTGATTACTTTCAAAAACAACAACTGTCGCCTGTCCCCCCCTCCCCCCTCTCGGCTCATTGATTTCAAAAGATCGTTGGACCAGTTTTCGGCTTGAGAACTTGTTTTCAATTTGGTTTTTTTTTTCTGTTTTTTTTGGGTGCACACTTGCACAACGATCGCAATTTATCTGTGTACACATTATGTTGCTGCTGTGCTTTGAGTGCTTTTAATATTTGTTTTTGTTTGGGTACCTTTTTTTTTTTTTTAATTGAACCGGCCTCCAACCAAGCGCAACTCCAACTCCAACTTCGATCCCGTGTTCGACCCTCGGGCGACGCCGCGAATGGAGGTCAAACCAGAGCAATGCATTGCGGCGAAGAGAAAATTTGCCAACAACAACAATGTTGCGACGCTGCGCTGATCAACAACAGCATGCTCTCTCTTTCCCTCTCGCTCTCTGTCGCACATCTGAGCGGTAAGCCTTGAGGTTGTTATTGCGTCTGGCTGCGACGTCGACGTCAACGTTGACGTTTGCGTTACTTGTTTTATTATCGTTCTTGTTGCAGCACGTAACTGTCTCTGCGTCTGTATGTGTGTGTGTGTGTGTGTGTGTATTGCTTTTGAGTGACATTGCAGCCTGTGCTCAACGTTCCAAGCTCTCTCACACATACACACAGGCACGCACTCACACGTACGTGCACACTCAGTCTATGGAAATTGAATTTAAATTGGGTTAACAAGTGTTAATGGACAATTCCCAAGCCCATTAAATGCAACGGACGAACAAAAGCAAAGTACAGTAAACACAAAGTACCGTTACTGACTGCTTTATGTGCAGATGCTTTTTTGTGAACACTCCACTGAAAAGGCACGTAAAGGGGCGTAGAACAAAAGAATCTACGCGTTGAAACTGGAAACGTTTTAAAATGTTATGGAAAATAATAAAGAAAAAAAATATGAAATGTAATAAAGACATTCTTGAGACATTTTCCAGCTGTCGCACATTTTCATCAATTCGCGTAATCTTAATGAAATCACAGTCAGCGCCACCTGGCGGCCTGTTTTTGCATAGATTACGCAAAGCAGCCTAACGGGACATGAAAATGACAAAAACCCAAAATAGCAACAAAATAGAATCAAATTAAATAATATCAAAGCTGCTTAAGTTGGATCTAGGCAGGTTGGCGTCGGTTTGTGGGTGGTTAAGAGGTTAGCGGGGCGGAAAATCTCTTGTGAAAATGAAAACGATGTGCAGCGAAATGTGCGATAAAAAAAGAGACAGAGACACAAGCAGAAACGCATACACACACACAGAAAATTGAACAAAAATAGAATTACCAAGTTGCACAACAAGCATGGGAGAGGGGGGCGCGCGGTATATGGTTAGCAGGGGTTAGGGTAATTGCGAGTGCGGCTCCGTCACAACACATTAAACGCAATTATAGAAAGTCAATTGAGAAACGAGCGACAGCAACAACAACAACAACATATAAATTGCGTGGGCGTTGAAAGCCAAGCGGCGCAGTCGACGTCAACGTCAATGTTGCTTGCGCCTAGCGACTGTCTTTCAGTTAATTCGCCCTAGGAGCGTGTGGGCGAGTAACAACCGCAAGACGCACAACGCCCCTTTTGTGCCTCCGCCTCCGCCTTTCCATTTGCATGCGCTTCGAGTTCCACTGCAAACTAATCCTTTTGCCATTGAGCAGCCTCTTAATACACACAAACACGCAGACACACACACATATACGCGCTCAATTTACACAGCCTTTTGTACCGTTATCGGCTCTGCCTTTTCGCCAGCTTAGTGCTGGGCTTAGCAATGCAAAGCCCGCAGCTCTGACAGCCGCTCTGCCCACACTGCAGTCGTATCTCCATCTCGCTTGCGCTCAGCCTGGACTTGCAATTATTTTCTTATTGGAGTGCTGTGAATTTTATTGTTTGCGCTTCGCTTTCTACAGGTGGCGCTGTCGCTGCTGCTGCCGGCGTCGCTGCAGCAGCGATGACTAATGGTAAAATTCGTTTAGTTGTTGTTTTGATTGCTTTAATTACGTTTTGCAAAAAACAAGTTTTCGCTGACGTTTCAAGAGTTGCTGTTTGTTGTTGTTGCTCAAATTGGCTTCAATATCAAATTTGGACATTTCCAAGATTTGAGTTTTTGTGTTTTGTTTTTCTCTCTCTTTTGTTTTGTGCTTTATTTGCACAAGTTCTTTGCTTAGCTTTTTTAAGGTTTTCTTTTGTTTGGCTTTATTTTTGAAACTATCAAAACGCGTTTATTTTTTTTATTCAGTTGTCTGTGTAAATACAAATAAATATAACTGAAGGTCGTGACGTCTTTCGCATATTATTCTTAATTATTATTTATTCGGAATATTTGAGTTAATAAAAAAAGCAGGGTATACATTGTTATTTTGCATAAAACCTGTGGCATTTGGGTAATTAATGCATATTATTATTAAAATTCTTTTCTTCTTTTGGTCTGGTCTACTTTTTGTATAATTAATTTTAATTTCACTTGATTTATTCATTTTACGCCCAAAATTTTCAACATTTAATCGAGCATTTAAAATATTATTCTTGTCAGACGAAGATTTTAATTATGCAAATACCCTGTACCCGTGTTAGGCAAAGGGTGTTCTGCGCATACATGGCTTTTACCAAAGTTTAGGGTATTAGGAGCTTAAATAAAATGTATGTGCATTCAGTAACAATTTTTACAGGGTATCTTTGAGTAGTTCTTTAGCGAAATTATCTTTTGAGCTTAGCCCAGCTCTGCTGAGCATTAATTAAGAGACAAATTTTCTACAGGGTATTTTTTGTCGACCATAAAAAATTTTTCACTTTAAACATTGTGCATAGTCTAGTATTATAGTTTACAGGGTATTTCCTAGTCATTCACATATGAAAGTGCATAGGATAGTATTTCATACAGGGTATCTCCCAGTCAGTCAGCCTCTACCATTTGATGCTTTGTCTTCTGCATAATATTTAAATAAAAACACGGCAAAGTTATGCGACACAAATGTCGCACTGATTGGATCCCAAGCCGCTAGCTTCACCTCTCTCCCCCCTCCCCCCTCCCCCCTCCCACTCTCTCTCTCTCTTCCCCTTCCCCACCCCACTTTGGCCGCCTCTGTCTGGCTTTTGCGCTGCGAATTCGCTGCAATTTGTGTAAAATTCTCGTGTTGGAACTCGTCCATAAAAATGCGACGAGCAAAATTGCCGCAACTATGTAAGTTGCATGTTGCTGTTGTTTTTGTTTGTTGCTGCTTGTTGTGCCGCTTCTTCTTCTTCTGCTGCTGCTGCTTCTTATTTCTTGTTTTTCGTTTGCCATCGCATTTTGAAAATATGTATTCTTGGCTTATTACAGAATTTAAATTAAGTGTGTCGTTTATTTTAAAATGCAAGCGCCCGCACACTCCCCCCACTCCCCTCCCTCCTTCCATCTCTGTCGCTCTGCAGCTACGTCGAACTGCTTCTTCTTTTCGTCTGCTGCTCACCTCCTCTGCTTTGCCTAGACGTCGCCGCAGCAACAAAATTTGAGGTGCTTTGCCGTTGTTTGTTGTTTTTGTTGTTGGCGACTTCCGTGTAGCTTCTTCTTCTTCTTCTTCGTCTTTATTGTTGTTGCTGTTGTTTTTGTTTGCTTTGGCTTACGCGTAATTAAGCTGAAAAAATATTCATGCCTTCGCTCTTCTTCTTCTCATGGCTTCTTAATGCTGCTCTTTTTCTTCAATTTTTTTTTTCGTGGCCATTTGCACGCAGCGACAGCGCCGTCGGCGTCGCTGTTGGCGTTGTCTGTTGTTGACCGCTGGAAGGGCATTTCTTACTGTTGTTGTTGTTGTTGTTGTTTTTGTCGTGGCCTATGGAAATGAAAATTGTATTGTTGCACACGGCTGTTGTTCGCTCTGCTGGCAGCGGGAAAAATAACTGATTGCGACTTTAGCGTGGAATTCTATTTTCGAACAAGCCAGCTGATTATCGTATATTCCAGCTTGGAAGTTGAACTGAAGAGCACAACTCTCAGCTGATGAAATTTATGATCTAACGATTAGTGCGTGCTCTCTCTTCATCTCTCAGCTGACTTCAGAAGCTTTCCAATGTGTGTGCATTTCCATTGTATGAAAGTGTAAAAGAATAAGAGCTTTGTATAGAGAATATTCAAGCTACGTTTTTATGTTTATGTAATTGTGAATGAAAGACTTCTTTAAAGTTTTAGTTGAAAAGAAGAAGAAAACGCTTTCCTCCAATTTTCCAGCGTTTCGCTTTGCATTTCACTCGAAATTCAAGCGCCAAGGCTCATTAAATTTATTAAAAGCCATGCGACATTCCAGAAATCCAATCAAAGCCGGCAACAACAATAACAACATCGACAACAGCAAATTATTAATTATATGTAATTTCATAAAAAGCCTAAGCGTTTTGTATAATTTCTACAATTAATTGCTTGTATTAAATTGATGCTTTGGCCTGCAAGCTTAATTATTTATTCAACACGCAGCCCAACTCCTCCACCCCCCTCCCTTCCAGTCTTTTTGCTTTGTAGGCTGCTTTTCGACTTTGCCAGATTTGCCAAAAGCTGCACTCGAGAGCGGCTAACGACAGCGACGGCGACGTTGACGCCGACTGTGACGTCGACGCCGGCATCTGTCAACCCAAATTGAAAAGCTGTCGACGGCGCCAACTCTTCTCAGCTTTCAGCTGGCAGCCCACTCGACGTCGCGCCAACTGAGTTTCACTATGCAGCAGCCGCTCTCCCCCCGCTCTCTCTGCCTGCGCTTCACACTGCTCACAATAGCGTCTGGCTGCACCCCCCTCCCCCTCGCTCTCTCTAGTTGAATGCCTGCACTTTGGGCACTTTGCTTAGCTCTCTGCTCTTTTCATCTGCTTCTTCTTCTACTTCATCTTCGCTCGCCTGACTCATGTTGTTTTTGTTTTTTTTTTTTGTTTGTTTGTTTGTTTTGCTTTGTTTTACTGTCGCTGCCCACTTCAAATGCTTTGCAGCTTTAGTTTTGTTTCTTAACAGTTTTGTTTCACATTCGTTGGCCTTATTAGTCATTCGCAATGTTGCAAAATAACCTCACATACAGCTTCACCACGCCCCTATTCTGGGCATGGCTTAGTCATGATGACGTCCTCGTCGTCTGGCTGTTGTCTTCCTTACCTAACCCTTACCTTGCCATCCAAATGTCCTCATAAATTGTACAAATTACTTCGTTTGGGTTTTTTTTGGAAAGCTTGAAATACCCATAATAAATATTGCAACTTTTTCAAAAATCCCAAAAATTAATCCAATATATATTCTATACTATAATATTGAATAAAATGTTATTAATGGAAGTTTTTTGTTGAATGGAAAATTTTTATAATATCTGAAACCAAAGTTTTCTCATTTGTGAGCGACTTTTTCTTTTCTTACTTTTCTGTTAATGAAAATTCTTCCAAACCTATATGCATTAACATTTTACCTAGAAGAATCCTTGTAATATTCTCTGTAAAAATATCGTGCCTTTTATAGGGCTTACCTGATTTCAAAAATATTTTTTTCCTAATAATTTGCACCTTTGACTTTTCACAAGAACTTGTTTCTATGCGTTTTCCAACGATTTTCTCAGCCTTTCTATGTCAATCTCTTCCTCTCTCTCTCTCTCACACTCTCTTCCCCTTTCTCATTCCTCTCCCTCTCTCTCTCCTCTCCCCCCTTCTCTTCCAGTCCATGTCCTCGACAGCTTTTCAATGTTTTGTTTTGACCAGCTCTATGAAAGTCAATTTGTTTTTCCTTCTGGGACGGACTTTCTTCCCTCCCAATTGCCTCCCAGCTGCTGCTTCTTGTTCTTGTTCTCGCTTTTCCCTTCGGTTCTTTATTCATAAAGTTTTAGCCCGAACTCGAGCTGATGGCACTTTAACGTTTTTATGTTAATTTATGAGGAATTTTACTTTTTCTTCTTTTTATAACTAACCACACGATAAGGCAGCTCCCCGCCTCCTCCCCTTTATCCTCCAGCTCCTGCTGCACCCTGTCTATCGTTTATCCTGATATTTTCGTGCTATTCGCAAATATATTCATGCGAATTTCGACTGGTTATACCCTAGTTGTGGGTTTGTCACGAAATGTATAATGCTTGCGAGGAAAATCCCATTAGGTACGTTTAGTATATAAACTAGTTTGTATATTCCGGTTGAGGATCTGATTCTATGCATATTCAAGTTGAAGTTTGTGGGTTATCTTGATAAAAGTTTGGAAGGGCTTTCACCTTTTGCTCTTGTTTAGCTTATGTATAAACTATAGATATCTCTTAAAAAAATTCCCTAAAAATCGTCTCCATGCAAAAACAAACTATTTCTGCCTTCGAAGATATATCAATTTGTCTCAATAGACATACATATACTCTACAATTAGAAAAGCTTTTATATTTACAAAATAATGCAAATTTTTATAGAAAAAAGTACTTTATAGTACTTACTGCCTTTGAAAGTACTTCCCACAACTGCCTTAGGCAACATTTTGATTGAGAAAATGAAAAAATTGAATCCATTTTTTGAGAATATATTTTCACACTTCTCATCATATAACTCTGTTATTATCCTATTCTTGCTTTTTTTGTTGTAATGAATTAAATATTAAATAAGATAGTATAAATATTAAAAAATGGTGCTACGTTTGAACCAGCGAACTGCCATTAAATTGCAGGCAAAAATTACCAAAACTCTGCAGAGTTTTTGAAGTTTTGGCCATATTAATACGTTGACTTTCCTTGTTATAGCCTTGTAGAGGGTATTAGAACTTTGGCATGAAATGTGTAACGCTTGGAAGGAGACTTCTTCGGCCCCATAAAGTATATATATTCCAATTCAGCAACAATTTTTGAGTCTATAAAGCCTTATCCGTCCGTCTAGCCGTTTGTCTGTCTGTTTCTATGCAAACTTGTCTCTCAGTTTTAAAGCTAACGTCTTGAATCTTTGCAAGGGCATTAAATCTTCGGTGTGCCAAAGAGTTGCCCTTTAACTCGTTCTTCTTTTTTCGCTGCGGCACAAATTATGCGCCTCGAAACTTGCAGTTTTCATTTCCGTTGAACTATTTTCCTTTTGGGCCTCGAACAGGATACGTTGTGCAGGTATGCCATTCCCTCCCCATCCCCCTGCCCCTCTCCCCTCCCCCCTCTCAGTTGTAGGTTTCTTTTAGGGGGGGTCTTTGAACTTGTGTGTTGGCTTTTTTGCGGCTCGTAACATTTAATGGGGGTTTTTTTTGTTGTTGTTTTTCTTTTTGCTGCTGTTAAATTTATTTCTGTAGCTGTTGCCCGAAATGAAACACACTTTTTTCGCCTGCGTGCGAGTAATTTTATGTTTATTATTCAGCTTTTATTATGGCATTGTGCGAAAGTCGCAAAGCAAACTAATCAAAAATTGAAAATACGAAAAACAACAGCTGGAAGAGGGAGAGAAAGAGCGAGAGAGAGAGAGAGAGAGAGAAACAGTTGAATAAATTGGGGTAATTGGGAATATTGCCAAAGCGTGTGTCGATCAAATATTTCCATATTTGAAATTCATGTGAAAAATACAAAAGTTGTCTCTCGCCCTCTCTCGCTCTCCCTCTCGCTCTCTCTCTCTCTCTCTCGCTCTCCCTCTCTCTCTCTCTCTCTCTCTCTCTCTCTCTCTCTATTTGTTTGTCAGCCTTGTGTCAATTGCCTTAACTAGTACCGAGACACGCCCCCCTAGAGAATGGGCGCCCGATCCATATCTAAATCGATTATATATTCGTGTGTGTGGCAATAAAAAACTGAATTATTTAGCGAACTGTGCCACATTGTGTGGCATTCACTTTGGGGATTCATGAGATTCGAAACTCGTCATCAAATATTACATATAGAATATATATACACATTTATATATATGTATATAGTATGCACATCGGCAGATATTATTGCCTGATTATGCAGAGGCGGAAGCTCGTGCGGCCACGCCCATCCCATCCAGTAACAAACAACCTCCCCAACCGAGTCTTATCAATTCGCCAACAGCTGCTCAAAGTTTCAGATTGCCGCGGCGCCTTATCAAAGGGGGCCTCTCACAATCAATGCAACCGCAATAACAACAGCTGCATTGGGATTATAATAAACAGCTATCTTTCAAATGACAAAGATTGAAGACACGCAGACAATGTCAGCTGGTATTACCCAGTCTAAAAGACATATTAAAACTAGGAGTTCTTAGAGAGACTTTAAACATTTGTATAGTTTTCACCTAGTTTTCACGTGAAGTGCTGGAATTTCTTTTAAATGTTGTTGCAGATATTACCTAGTCTAAAAGACAGATTAAAACTGGGAGTTCGTAGAGAGATTTTAAGCATTTGTTTAGTTTTCACCTAGTTTTCACGTGAAGTTGTCCAATTTCTTTTAAATGTTGTTGCAGATATCATCCAGCTTAAAATAGAGATTTAAACTGGAAGTTCGTAGAGAGATTTAAAGCATTTGTGTAGTTTTCACGTGAAGTGGTGGAATTTCTTTTAATCTAATGAAACACTATTTTTTTTTTTTTTTTTTTTTTTTATATGAAAATCTTTATTATATTAACAGATAATATGAGTTTTTAAACATGTACATGCTTCAAAATTTGCATTTAACAATGTTTGTTTCTTAGTTTATTTTCTCCTGCTCTACATAAGGTTAAGGCTAAGCTGTCTTCTTAAGAATTGTTTTTAATTGTTTTGTAAAAGACCGAAGTGTCTTTTCTTCAGTCTATTTATAGGAATAGATCCGACAAGGGCTTGTGCAGATCTGTTTTGGTGGTTTATCAGTCTTTCGTTATAGCGACTGGAATAGAAAGAGATCTGATCTTCTATTAGCGTAATATTCAGATCTCTGTGAAGAAACACTATTTAAATGTTTTTTTTAAATATATCTCTGAAAAGAAAAGTGGACGTACAAAAAGTAGTCTTTGATCTTTATAAGAGATCATCAGTACTCCCATGCCATGTCTCCTTTATCATGGGAAACTTGTGCTCTAGAACTGTGGGAAATATTTATATAACCAAATCAGGAAGTCTCTTTTAACGAAAGAAATTTCATCCATATTAGAGCTCTTATTTCTTATCTTTCCGCTTGTAAACAGATTAATAAAGTTTCATAAAACAGTTTTTCACGGATCTTTCACGCTGCCTAGTGAAATTTCCATAAACTCACAAAAAAACGTTTTTGTTATTTAGTATACATTTTTTTTTTCCTTTCGACAAAGCTTTTATTAAGAATTTTACTTCTAAATTGAGCACATAAATCGTTCCTTAGAGCTCTCCAACTATATATTCCCTTAATATCGCCCCATGTGAAACTTGTTTCATGGACTTTCCTTTAATAATGAAATCATTTTAAGATTATTATCATTCTATGCATGTCCTCCTGTGCCGTGTTGCTTTGTTTGTTCGCGGATGACTGGACGAGTGCAACGACATTAGTGTCGCCCCACCCCCCTTTGCCACTTTCCCTCTTTCCACCCATATTCCACACCCCTTTCAACTACGAACATGGTCTAAGTACACTCATCGCTTGCTTCCCGCTGTGTAAATGAACGAAATTTGTGTCGTGTCGAGTGCTTTTTCCAACAAAAACAACAACAACTAAAAACTTAGAGAACGTTGAATTTGCATGACTGCGTTGAGGCTTCAATACCCTGTAAACAAATGGGAACAGCGGGTATGCATGACAAGCTAATAGTTTAAGTCTAGAAGAAGAAAGAGCTTAAAATATGGCATAAAAACCAATGATAATATATGATTTATGAAAACACGCCCCCTTAAATACAAATTACAGGGTATTTGCACGTACATTCTCAATTCTCACCATGCACTTTATCGTTTCTTCTCGCTGCCTTTTGCCATTTGCCAGCC
Source organism: Drosophila ezoana (assembly GCA_035045725.1). Classification (NCBI taxonomy): domain Eukaryota; kingdom Metazoa; phylum Arthropoda; class Insecta; order Diptera; family Drosophilidae; genus Drosophila; species Drosophila ezoana. The sequence goes on along the minus strand of JAWNOU010000177.1, from coordinate 21,961,989 downwards.
CGCAAATATTTGAAATGCATAAATGCAATTTTCGGCTTAACATTTAAAGTGCTTAAAGTTTGCGGGGAAGAAGTGAGGAGGAGGAGGGGGGGGGGGATGGGCGAAGTACAGAGAACAGTGGGAAGGTCTTGTTGTCTGGCGATAAGAAAAATATTTATGCATATACATATACAAGCAGAAATTTAATTCATACAAAAGCGGACACAATTTCATTAGTTGAATAAAAAATTCAAGGTATTTGTATAACTTTTGCCTCAAGGTAGTTCAGTTTTCATATCAAATATGTAACACTTGAGGTACTTCATAATACATAAAGTGGGTATATACATATGTGTGTATTTGATATACCAAAATGATTAATTTTGTTGAATCTAGTGTGCATACATATATATTCCAGCCCTTTTCCATTGGTTTTTCACCCTGTTCAGGGGAATTTGTCAGTCATTGTGCATGTTGTTCTTTTTCACCGATTTTTCACTCTGTTTTGATGTAATTACTTTAACTTTCAGTCGTTTGGCTTTAAAATCTTTTTACAAAGATCTATGTGCATGTTTGCAGAATTCACCTAAACAGGCGGGAAATGAGTGGAAAACGAAATTAAACTATTTCATACATAAAAATTTACCTTAAAATTAAATGTAACTCTCACATCTTTAAACATTTTTCGTTAGTTGTGCATCCACTTTATGCGAGGCTTTACTGTGCCGGGCAAAGTCTACTTCGCTTTGTTGCTTCGATTTCAGTTGCAACAAGAGAAACAACGACAGCAAATCGATGGAATGCGAATCAATAATCGGAAAAGTCGTCTTGTTATGATTATTGTTGTTGTTGTTGTTGCTGTTGTTGCTGTTGTTGCTTTTCATCTTTTTCTTTAACGCTTGAAATGCAATTTGCGATTTCATTTCAGCTGACGGCGCCGCTTTGTCCACCCCCTCCCCGCACCTTCCCTGCCACCTCCTGCTGCTCGCGCTCCTTTGCCATTCACCGTTGGCGCTTTTCATTTCGGGTTTTCAGCTATTTTCTTGTGCCCTGTGCATTTGGCCAATCGCAAATTGACACGCTTTTCCTTCCCCTCCCCGCCGCCGCCCTTTTTATCTCCACTCCACTTTGTACAGCCCGTTCAGCTGCCACGCCTCGCCGCCCCCGAGTTTCGCTTTCCATTTTTATTTGGCTTAGATACTTTTTTCTTTTATTTGCATTTAAATTAGGTTGGCAGCTCGCTGCGAATCGGTCACTTTTCTTGCTGTTGTTGTTGTTGCTGGTATTTTCATTGGGTTTTTCCTAGGATTTGGTTTTTCCATTGCCTGCGCTTTGGGCCTGTGGGGCGCAGCGTTGATTGCGTGGGCGGTTAAACCAAATTGAATGAACCTTTGCTGCCACGCTGAAGCGTTATAGTATTTCATTATTTTAATTATGAGCTTTTCAAAAGGCTTCTGTAAAGGAAAAGAAAGTAGAACCATCAAAGAATCTTAAAAAGAGAATAGAACTTAGGTAAAAAGATACAAATATATCTTACGGGAAAAAGAAACTAGATACGAAAGTTTTTTATTAGTATAATAAGTGAAGGATTGCATGGCAATTATTCGAAAAAAACAACCACTAGGCCAGGATTAGAACCAGCAACTTCTCCGTTGAGTTGCCTGCAGGAGAGAAAGCTTATGAAGCTTTAAGGGAAGATAAGAAGGAAGAACATAAGAAGTATTCTGGCAAATGAAATGATCAAGCTATAGGATTATAATTATTAACTATGTGATATAGATGATAATGATGAGTACTAAAAGCAACTCAATCAGCCAGTCATTAAAGTGCAAAGTATTAGAAATTGAGGATTACAGTTGTTAAGTTGTAGCTGTAGTATTTGGTATGAATACGTGTTCCTCAGGGTTCCGGTATAGCTTAAAAGAAAGAAAAATTCAATTTTCTTCTCGTATTTTCTGAAATGATTCTTGCTTTAAGTCAAATGAAGCGCAACTCATAATTTGTTAGGCTTGTTTAGAGAACGTATTAGTCAGTGCGAGTGGGAGCAATGGAGAACAGTTCCAGAGAACTGTTTGCATCTCGCTTGCTCCGCACGGCAAATAAATGATAAACAGAATGCGGATCGCCCAATTGGCCTGTCTGACGCTCGCCCTCTCGCTCTCGCTTGCATCGGATCTGGTTGCTGTTGTTGTTGTTGTTGCTGCTCTGCTCTGCTCTGCTTGTTCCAGTTCTGGAATGACTTGTTAAACTTGTCGCGCTGCCTGCCTGCTGCTGCCAGAGCCAGTTGATGGCAAGTGATGACTCCCAGCTGTTGTTGCTACATATCTGCTTGGACTTGGTTCAAGCACACCCCTCCCGCTCCCTCCTTGAACAAGCAGTCTGTTAAGTGTTGACCTCAATCGTAGTTTCAACAACAGCAACAACAACAACAACAGCAGACAGAGATGTCAGTTATAAATATATCATGCATACATATATAATTTAGAATAAGGCATGCAACGTTGTCTATTGGCTTGCGGCTCCCAGCAGCGCAGGAGTTTCAAGTGTTGTTGTTGTTGTTGTTGTTGTTTATGCGGCATATGCTACAAGCCTGTTCTTCTTCTTCTACCCACAAAGAGTCCCTTGCTTCGCTCATCTTTTACGTCATTCGCTTGGCTTTGACGTGGTTTCAGTTTTCAGCTTTTGCAGCTGCCAAACGCTGCCGCGCCGTCAACTGGCACGCCATGCCACGCCCACACTCGAAATGCATAAATATGCATATGCTCTGCACACACACACACACACACATGCTAACTACTCGCCCATTTCCGTTGCTTCTTTGCCGGTGCCCCCGCCTCTCGCCTCTCGCATTGTGCAATACTCGCCGCATTCGCCTTCCCATTGGGTTACTTTAGGTCATTGCAGCTGACGTCTAACGCTTGCTTGAAGGACGCCGTCTAAAGTGTCGCTGCTGCTGCGCCAGCTACTGTTACTGCTGCTGCTGCTGCTGCTGCTGTTCTTGACGTTGCCAACAGTGTTGCCAAGCAACAAAAAAAAAGCTATTTTTAGCTGAGAAAAAAGAGTTAAAACAACCAGAAGAAAAAATATGCTAATTTTAGCTGCGCAAAAGACTTAAAAAGAGACAAGCCAATAAAAAATGTATCTTTTTAAAGACGTAGACAATGCACCGCATCATATGTAAAATAATGAAATGATAGTTACTAAATTTTCTCACACTCAAAAAGCTGGCTTTAGCTAAAGCTAAATTCGCCGCACTGGCTTCTAATGCTAAGGCTCTGTTTGTGGGCAGCGCGAGCGGCGAATGTTCGACGCGTCGCTGCGACCTCCAAGCGGGCAGCGCTGCCGGCGTCGTTCGTCAACATTTTGTTGTTTCGCTTGAGAACAGAATTTTGCAATTGTCTGAATAACATTGAATCAGTGAATAGTTATTCATTTAGCACTCATTAGTTGAATTTTCTTTTGTTCAATTTTGCTATAAATAAAGCAACTTTCACCAAGCATTAAGCGCCAAATGTGCAATGCAAGTGAAAAGCTTTTCCCTTAATTTCAATTTTTTGTGCAATGCTTTTGCATTGTTGTTGTTGTTGTTGTTGTTGTGCCTGTCGCGCCTGTCGCTTGTCTTCTTGTCAACTGCATGCAACATTTAACCGAAAAAGAAAAAAAGTCAAAAATAAATGAGCGCGACACGAGAGCAGCGCTGCAGCAGCAACGGCAGCGACAGCGGCACATCAAAAGTCAAAGCGTTGTCTACGACGTCGGCGTCGACGTCGACGTCGACGCTGAAGCTTTCACATAGTCCACAAATGTCGTCCAAAAAAAACAACAAAAAAACCTCCCACATTTCTCGCATGCGTTCCATATGCTCAAAAGTGTCTGTGTGCGCGTATGCATGTGTGCGTGCGTGTGTTTGCTTTTACCTCATTTACGTTTATTGTTGCTGCTGTTGTTGTTGTTGTTGTTGTTGTTGCTTTTGCTGCTTGTCGAAACTCTTAAAAATCATGCTGGCGTAAATCCGCGCAATTTAAATTTAAATTGCATTTGTGTTTCTTGCTATTGTTGCTGTTTCTGCAATATAAGTGCAAATTTCGCTGTTATCGTTAAATAAAACAACAACAAAAAGCTCTTGAAATGCATTTTTCTTGCTTTCTGTTTCTCTCTGCTGTTTCGTTGTTGTTCGCATTTAATTTGTAATTGATTCTGTTATTTGCTGCTGCTGCTGTTGTTGTTGTTGTCACAGCTGCTGTTAATGCACTCGCGGCAATCACAAACAATGCGAAAACAAAATACATTTTAATCGACGCAGCAACAACAAAAACTCAATTCAGAAAGCAGAGCGAGAGAGAGTCGGACACGGACGAGAAGAGTGTGAGTGCAAGAGAGTGCGTCGCAGCATTTGCTTGTTGTTGCTGGGCGTAAGTTTATTGGCGTCATCGCAGTCGCAATCGCAGCCGCCACGGTTGACGTCGCTGCCGCTGCCGCTGCGTGCAATCAAGTGTGCAATGCAATTACACAAGTGCACGCAACAATAACAACAACAGGCACATTATATGCCATTATACCGAAAACAATTTTACAGCAACAAATTAAGACACAATTTGGGCGTAGTTGTTTTTTTTTTTTTTTATTGTAATTTGCATATTGTGTTTTTCGTGCGTGAAACGAACTTCCGATTGCCATAAAAAAAGTATGCAAATTGTTGCTGGACACATGTTGCCCAAAGCATGCTCTCTCTATCTCTCTCTCGCTATCTCCGACGCCATTAAAGTTTAGATACCGATATCGATAACGCGTCGCGGTTGTTGTTTCTCTTCGCCTCGCCCTCGCCTTAAGGTGCCGCTGCAACAGTTGTTGTCTGCTTCTTCTTCTTCTTTTTCTTCCACTCTGCTAGCTTATTGCGGTTATATCTTGTTGTCATTTGATCGCCTTTTTTGATTTTTTAACTCTGAGCTGGTTTTTATTATATTTTTATTTGCTCGTTTTTTGAGCATTTTTCTGTTGTGAAAGTACATAAAAGGCATTTTATGTGCTGCTTGTGTTTACATTTTGTTTTTGTTTTTTTTAGAAAGGCAATTGGCGACATTTTTGCAACGTCAACATGTTGCTGCTGCTGCTGCTTGTTGTTGCCAGGCTGCTGCCATTTTGTGTGTGTGCCAGTTTTCATTTGGGCGTTATTTTTTTTTTTTTTTTAACTGTTCTGCTCGCTGAAGTGTGCAGCAGAAGCAGCAGCAGCGGCAGCGAACAAAGCATGAGTTATTGCTGTTGTTGTCTTATGTAAATGATGCTGCGCTTGCGTCCAGCCTTAAAAATGCAGCAGCAAAAACTCGTGAAATATGCATGCGTACAGCAGCAGCAGCAGCAGCAGAGCATAAATTCGCCCCAAAGCTGTTTGGCAACATTGCCCGCCCAAGCAACATGAATTCGCCCAATTATACGACAACTTTCTCCGTTGTTCTTGCACGTTCTGCCTGCTCGCAGCTGGGGTGAGAGCGTGCACTGGCAACAAAAGCGCAATTATCTAGCAACATTGTTGCTGGCGCTCTCCCATTGGAACTGCTCTGCTGTTGTTGTTGTTGTTATTGCTGTTGTTGTCAGGTGCGTCGCGACAAGTGGAAATGCTTGTGCGTGCATTGCTCTCATTGCAGCAACAAATATTTGCACAACTTCAACAGGCAGGCCCAACCACCCCACCCTCCCTCCCTCCGCCCGCCCCCTCGACTGTCTTGTCAACATTCCTTGCTGTGCGTTTTGTGCCCCCGTTTTTTTTATTGTTTGCGCCCATTAATCAGCGCTAGTCGCCGTCAGCATTATATATTCCATATAACCTGTTACTTCTGGAAATAATGATTATTTTCTTTAATTTTATTTTATATCGTCTCTCTTTTCAAGCGTTTCTTATCTTTCCGCTTCCGTTTGGCGACTTGAGGCTTAAAATATTTTTTAAAAATAAGCATTTATCGTGGTTGTTTATTTTTTTTTAAGGCAACTCTTTTTTTTTTTTTTTGTATTCAGCACCCTCCACTTCCGGTGTCTGCGTCGCGTTTTCACCAACATGCAACATGCAACATGAAATTCAATTTAGATTTGGCTGGGTTTCGGCTTTAGGAAAGTTGTTGCACCAACTTTCTCCCACCAAATGTTTTAGAATTTAACTTGAAGTCGAATAAGCTTTGCTTTAATCTCTCCCCAATCAATTTTTTATAATGTCTACACGTGTCTCTCACACAATCTGTTCGCATTTGCCATAAATGCCATAAAGTGCTTTTTTTTTATAGCTGCTATCTTGTTGTTCATTTTTCTGTAACATTAATTATGACAGCACTTTTTTCTTTTTACTGAGAAACTGAATGACCCGATAACCGATAACGCGGAGGGCAACGATAACATGAACCCAGTTCCCTCTCTCTTCTATTAGAACTCTCTAGGGTCTCAGTTGTAAGCCCTCCGAAAAGTGGGGAATACAAATATTCGAGTGCTGATAAAACCAGCAGCAAAAGTTGAAATTAAATTTCTACATAAGAAAAGCAAGTCTCGAAGAATTCGAGTTTCTGGAATAATCTCTAATATATATTTTTAGAAGTTAAAGAGATTCTGGAATAATCGCAATACGTATTTTTGGAAGTCAAAGAGTTTCTAAGAATAATTTGGAATATATGTACATATGTTTAAGTTGAAGAGCTTCTGTACTAATCTCTAATATACATATATTTTGAGAAGTTTAAGACTTCCTGAAATTCTCTGGAATAATGTTCTTCCATAAATAAAAAATGCTCTTAGTTGTTATTTCCAAAACTACATTTATTCTATTTGCCTTTATTTACAAAATCAATCCCTCAGTTTTTAAGATATGCAAAGGAATTTAGCTTTCCATATTTTGCAGATGTTTTGACAAAAACATTATTTGTATTTTGTCGAAAAAGCAACATCGGTTCACTATATCAAATAACTCCTAAAGACACTATTGATTGAAATATTTGATATTCCAATCGTTTTTCCCTTAACTAGAACATTATTTATTTATTTCCATTAATCTTCCCGCATTTGAGAAAAAACGTACTAATATCTATTTACTATAATATATATATATATATCTACATATCTATACTGTTTGTCCTGATTGACTGACTGACAGACTGATTGACTGACTGACAGACTGATTGACTGATTGATTGACTGATTGACTGACTGACTGATTGACTGACAGACTGATTGACTGACAGACTGATTGACTGACAGGCTGATTGACTGACTGATTAATTAACTGACAGACTGATTGATTGACTGATTGACAGGCTGACTGACTGACTGAAGTTTCGGTCTGAAATTCATTTCCACTTTCTTATGCACCCCCATTTTTGATGTCTTCCATCAACATTGATTTACTATATAATATATTTACCTTAGGGACAATCCATTAAAAATTGAACGAACTATATTATGCTTACATCATTTCGGATTGAATTACTTTATACTTTATACTAGAGCTCGCTGATGGAAACCACATTTTATTAAATTTAAAAATAAACCATTTATGCATTTTCAAAAGGTTCGAGGCACGATAAAACACCCTCGAACATAACCTGCGCAACACGCCCCCCCCCCTCCCTTCTCTTCCCCTCCCCACCTGGAGGTGTTGAGGGGGTGTTAGCTCTTGTTCTTTCCATCGCTTTTAAAATTCTTCATCAGCTACAGTTACGTTCATCGCCCGCATATAACGTGTTATATGACGGCTGCGTGGTGGCATATTTCCGCCCCGCACACGACCACGCCCCTTCCCCTGGCTCTGGGTCTGCCCCTTGCATGGTGTTTGCCTTGTCAGTTGGTTGAGTCGCGGTTTATGCAACAAGCGGGCTGTGTGGCAAAAACCTAGGCAAACAAAACGCAACAAGAGCTTTTCGAGCTTCGTTTTGTTTGCCAAAACTGCGTCACGTTGCAACTTTGACGTTTCGAGTGCGACGCCAGCTGCGCCGCCAGCTGCAACTGCGGCTGAGATTTGCGTAAGCGAATTCGTTTTATTGTGCAACTCAACAATAAACATGCAAATTGATGTCAAAGCGTTAGCTGCGAGCAGGGGACGCTGCATGTGGCAAGATTGGGTCTCTGTGTGTGCGTAACTTGTTGCAACAATTGCCACAGCCATGTGGCAAAGCCACGTGAACAAAACAAAGTCCTTGCCATTGGCGCATAACCTGGCCCTGGGCTCAGCTCAGCTCAGCTCGACTCGCAGCTAACGTACTCCGGAGTCCATGAGGCGAGCAGCCTTCAGCTGGTGGGCAATGGGTTGGTGGCTCAATTCCAACGATTGTCCGACATTCGACCTTGGCTGCATATTCAGGCGTGGGAAGACAGCTACAAAGACATTAAGTCTGTATATAACTTTATCTATAAATATATATGTATATATATCTACCGGCTAGGCGAGCTGAATCGATATATGCCAGAATGCGCTCCTTTAGAGTCTTACACGTAAGGTCTACACTTAGAGTCTAAACTTGCAATTATCATTTACATAGTTGAAATTTAAATATGTCGATAAATTTTCAGTCGAAAACTATCTATGTGCAATGAAATATCTATTTATATCGATATCCAACCCTTTTTGTAACACGTCAAGAACTAGACACCCTAAATATGTTTGTATGTTGGTTTTTCTATATCAAAGACAGAGCCAACTTATCTTTTCTTATTGTTAACGTTAACTGATCGATAAAATCGTGCACTAATTAACTCCAGGCTGAACTTTTTGAGACCAGCAATGTATAACTGAGCAAGAATACGTGCTCAATGCAGAGTAAATAAATAATAACAGCCAAAGTTTCTTGTTGATCTTTAAGAACTGGAAACATAGTTTCATGAATCGATAAATATCGATAACACATTTCTTTTTCATTTGAATGTATTTCAACGATTCATTTGAATTCATATAACGTGCACAGTTATAGTTTCTTGTACTTTATTGAAATGTTCCCGCATTTCCTACCAAAGCCCAAAACTTTCATTATCAGAGGAATACCCCTCACTTTTTGCTACATGCAAACATTGTAGTGCTATCTTTGGGCTCTGTTAATACAACAACATTCAGAGAGTAAACTCCAAGCATATTTTATTATCCTGCAGGGTATTTTCTAGTCCAGCCAACTTATCTTTTGCCTCCTCCCTGTTTACCTTTCGATTTCAATTTGATTTTTGTCGTATTCCTGTCCTATTTCTCATCGGCTTTTGCATAATTTATTGCATTTAGTTTTCACTCGCTGCTCTGTCATAAATTTCCGCTCACAGTCAAATGTTGGTCCCCTCGCACCCCCGCACCTCCCGCACCCCACCAATGGCCAGGACATTGCCGCGTCGCGTGTGTCCTTAAATTTAGTTTTGATTACGAGTGGCAGCCACACTTTGTGTCCGGCTCTTGCACAAGCCGCTGGCCAAGTTGTACCCCAACCCCCCCGACCTCCCCCCCGCCAACCAAACGACCTTCAGCACCGTTTGCCATACAAATTTCCTTTTTTCCGAGCGCTCGTGGCTCTGGTTGCCTCTTTTTATGTACACTTTTTCTTTTTATTTGTTCCGTGTTTCTCGTCCCGTGCGCTATTTTTATGTCTTTCGCATTTGTATCGAATGTCCTCTGACGCAAATTAATTAAATTATGTAATGCTCGTTGAGGGGATGGGAAAACGAGGGGGGGGGGGGCTGTAGGGCAGCAGCAGGTGCTGTGGGTGGTCAGTTCTAGTTAACCGGTTCCAAATTTAGTCGCAACTAACAAAAGTTAACGACGACAATTATGGAGGAAAAATGATGCCAAGAAAAAGGCCCCCCAGTCCGAGGAACTCCCAAAGCTTGGGGCAGAGCAGATGGGCAACTAATTAACAGCTATATTCCAATTAATTTTGACCTGTGACCTATATGATGTTTTGACGACCTCCCCCGTTCTTAATCAATTGTGCAGAGGTTGCTCGATAATTAGAACTTCCGGAAATTCGAATGCTTCGGAAATTGAAGTCAGCATTTTTAAGGCATGCGATGTCTTTTATCTTAGATTTTATTTAAACATAAGTTATCGACTAGTAATAAATGAAGAAGAGATTCTAATGAAGGCATATAGATGTTACATATATATGTGTGTGTGTGTGGACGTGTGTGTGTGTAGTGTGTGCACGCATATATGTATGCATTTATGTATATATGTCTGCATGCATGTTTGTTTTCTTATACCAAACACAGACCAAGCTTATTTGTCGCTGTGCTGCAAATTGATATAAAACGAATTTCTTCCAAGTGCTCCTCTCCTCGATTCTCAAGAATTCAAGTAGGCTCGGCAGTTTTTCATACTTAGCTAGTAGTGTATTGTTTTTTGTTGTTGTTTTGTTTTTGTTTTTTGTGTGTATGTACGTGTTAACATATATATGTATGTGTGTATGTATGTACATATGCATGTATGCACATATGTGTGTATGTATGTATCCTATCCCCAAATTGTGATCTTTTCATAAGACTTATCCAGCTAGTCTTCGAAATATTTAAAGTTCCTCAAATTTCTATGTTAAAGTATTCACAAAAACCTAAACTTTACTCCAAGTTTTTGCTCTAGGTTCAATCAGAGTTGGCTGAGCCTCATCTACTCTGTTAAATTTGTGTTTACCGTTTAAAAACCTCTATAAGTATACCCAAGTATGCCTAGATATAGCAATTCAGTCATCTCATAACGGGTTTTTTTACACTAAACAAAGTTAGCGCATTCTCAACATTCTCAAATATATATATTCGTATATATATGCATATATATAGCGTTCGTACCTGTATGAAAACATGATGACTCTCGGATATCTACAACAATGGTCCATCATCTGCGTCGGTAAATATTAAGTGTATATATATGTATATAAATAGGTGTATGTCAGCTTCCTTATTGCGAATGCATTGTGTGTTGTTTTTGTTGTTGCTATTGATATTATTATTGTAAATGTGCCTGTTCACGTGTTATTCGCTTCATTATACCCATTCACAAAGTGAAAGAGGGTATATTGGCTTTGTGCTATGTCCATTTGTTTAAACGCTTCGTTCTTGAGAACTACAAAAGCTAGAGGCCTTATATTTGGCATATATACTCTTGTATATATGCTTCAGATATGGTATTAAATTTGTTTGGCCACGCCTACCAGAAGGCGGTTAAGTCGTGATTATCGATATGAATCACAGTTGTAGATAGTTCAGATAGTCACACAATTTTACAGCTAGGGAACAGATGAGCTGCTTTATAGGTAAACCAATTGAGATATTGAAAAATTGGATGAAACTTTTGCATCTTCAGTTGTAGAGAATAAGAATAAGAAGAATAAATATTCCGTCTATAAGGTTATACCTTCTTTTGATACTCTCCCATTTTCATAATAATTGTAGTAATTTGGGTATAACTCGAGGACTATAAGAGCTCGAGGCAACAAACTTGGTATGTGGGGTTTTCTAAAGTATATACACCCAAAAATATATTACTTTTTGATTAACTCTCTATATTACCCGAGTTGGGATGGTGCAGTATTAAAAATCTTTTCGAAAACTCGATCAGAAAAAATAGCTATAAAATGATTATTTCTCAATTAGGCGAAACGACCCTCTTAAACTGTTATCGGGCGCGTATTACGCAGTCGTTAGCACCCGATTGCAATACTCGGAACTTGTTTTAATTATAATTATTGTGACTTGTCAGCCATTTGCGACTGTTTTGAATTGGCCAAAATGCGCGTTGCGATTTGTTGTTGTTGTTGTCATCGCTTTCTTTGTCAGGGGCGTTGACAAGACGCCGCTGAGACATACATGTGCATATATATGTATATATATATATATATATATAGATCTATATCTAGATCTGGTGCATCAGCGACATTTGCCGATTCCGCGAGCTGCTTTCCATCGCATTGTAAAATTGCCTGAGCTGTTGCACGGTTGCGCAGTCTTAGGAGAATTTTTTAACTACTCAAAAAAATTTGTACAACAAAATGTTAGCCTCAGTTTTTAGGCGTTTGCTAAGAAGAGGTAAATGTGACTAGAAAAATAAATAAAATAAAATATTAAATAATAAAAGGAATTAGATAAAGAAGTTAAAAAAGAAGACATGAATAAAGAAAATATGTAATATTATTAAGAATAATGAATACAAATTTGTAAATATAAAAATCTTTAACGTTTCTTCTCTTGTCATTGTTGCCTTTACAGATTGCGATTGCGGCTGCGTGGACTCGTACAACGGCGGCAGCGTTGAGTTGCGGCACGGCCAGGTACAGGCAGCGGCAGCAGTGGCAGCAGCAGCAGCGGCAGCCTCCGCTCAGAGCTTTGTGATCGGCAGCAGCAGCAGCAGCAGCCACAACAGCAACAGCATCAGCCTCAAGACGGCGCACGCAAAGGTTGCCACATCGGGGGGGCATGCCAATACGCAGCCCCCCAGCAAACGTTCCAGCAGCGGCGCCGACGGCGATTATCAGCTGGTGCAGCACGAGGTGCTCTATTCGCTCTCCGCGGAATATGAGGTAAATACCCTAATACAACCCAACTTTAACCCAACCCGAACTAATCTCGCCTCTCTCTTTTGCAGGTCCTGGAGTTTCTGGGCCGCGGCACCTTTGGCCAGGTGGTCAAGTGCTGGAAGCGCGGCACCTCCGAAATTGTTGCCATTAAGATTTTGAAAAATCATCCCTCCTATGCGCGCCAGGGTCAGATCGAGGTATCGATACTCTCACGGCTCAGTCAGGAGAATGCGGATGAGTTCAATTTTGTGCGCGCTTTCGAGTGTTTTCAGCACAAGAATCACACCTGCCTGGTCTTTGAGATGCTCGAGCAGAATCTCTATGATTTTCTCAAGCAAAACAAATTCTCACCGCTGCCGCTCAAGTACATACGTCCCATACTGGAGCAGGTGAGTCTCAGTAGAAAGAGAGCACTTAAAAATAAATTTAAATTCTATAATAATTCCTTCTCCCTTTCAGGTGCTGACTGCCCTGTTGAAGCTGAAGCAACTGGGCCTGATTCACGCCGATTTGAAGCCGGAGAACATAATGCTTGTGGATCCGGTGCGTCAGCCGTATCGCGTTAAGGTCATCGATTTTGGCAGCGCCTCGCATGTGAGCAAAACCGTCTGCAATACGTATCTCCAATCGCGTTATTATCGCGCGCCCGAGATCATATTGGGTTTGCCGTTCTGCGAGGCCATCGATATGTGGTCGCTGGGCTGTGTTGTGGCCGAGCTCTTTCTGGGCTGGCCCCTGTATCCGGGCAGCTCCGAGTTCGATCAGATACGTTATATATCACAGACACAGGGTCTGCCCACGGAGCATATGCTGAATAGCGCCTCGAAGACATCGAAATTCTTTTATCGTGACGTCGACTCGACGTATCCATTTTGGCGCCTCAAGACCACCGAGGAGCACGAGGCGGAGACGAATACCAAGAGCAAGGAGGCACGCAAATATATCTTCAATTGTCTGGATGATATTGGGCAGGTGAATGTGCCCACGGATTTGGAGGGCGGCCAATTGTTGGCCGAGAAAACGGATCGCCGCGAATTCATAGATCTACTGAAGCGCATGCTGACCATAGATCAGGAGCGACGCCTGACACCAACCGAGGCACTGAATCACAGCTTCACGAGGCTCACGCATCTGGTCGACTATGTCTATTGCAACAATGTGAAGGCCTCTGTCCAAATGATGGAGGTTTGTCGTCGCGGCGATTTCCATACGTAAGTAGAAATCAGCTTTAAAGGGTTTATCAAGTCTAATACTCTGTATTTTTATCTTGACGCAGTGTACAACCTGCTCCCACGCTGGTCACCAACTTCGTGCCCAGCAGCACCGAGAACATGACCTTTACCATCAACAATCAGCTGACCAGTCAGGTGCAGCGCCTCGTGCGCGACGGTCGTCCCTTGGCCTACGAGGGTCTCTATCAAATCTACGGCGGACGCAATGTGGCACGCCAGTATCCACAGGCGCGCACCGACACGTTCCAGCATCAGCTGGTCTCCAACATACTCTGTCCGCCCTCATATCAGGCCATGCCCAGTCCCACCAAGCATGTGGTGGCCACAATGCAGCCGCCGTTGCAGGTGCCGCCCCAGCAATATGTCAATGTGCCGGTGCCCGTGTCCATGGTGGAGCCCAGCTCGGGACAGCGCATGTTGCTAACCAATCGTGTCCAGGCGAGTGGCGTTGCCTGGCCGCAAACTGGACGCCAGATGGCTTTGGTGCCGTCCTGGCCGCAACAGGCGCCGGCACATTCGCTAATCGTTGACTCGACGCCGCTGTTCAATGTGGAGGAGATCTATCCCAAGCATCATCTCAACTTGCCGCGCAACGATCTCAAGAAGGAGTCGCCGGCTCATCATCTAGCGTGCGTATCAGAGCTCTACCTTTAAACTAGCTCAATCAAATCCTAATCCTCTTTCCTTTCACAGCAAGGGCAACTCTTATCGCGTGCCGCGTCACGAGAAGAAGGAACACCAGCAGCTTTCGCCTGTCAAGAAGCGTGTCAAGGAGAGCTCGCCGCCGCATCAGCAGCGCTATCAGCGCGCCGCCCACGTCTCGCCGCAGTACCACGCCCATCATAATTGCAACTATGGAGGCGGCTATGGCGCTGGCGCCGCTGGAGCCGTTGTGGCCAGCTCTGCCTCATCGGCCAGCAGCAGTAAGTGTCTGCGCATAGCGCGAATATCCTTGCAGCAGGCATTAGACTTATGTATCACGGCGTGTGACGTTTTAAAGCAGGCATCGGGGGATGTAATATGTATAGATATGATTGATCAAGAGATTAGTCGATGTAGTCAAGTCAGTCTGTTGCTCAATTTAAGTAGGTGTCAGTTGTGGAGTTGTTTATCTAAAACGTGGTCCTTTCGAATCTCTTTCTCATACAGTTACCATAGAAATGATATGAACTATCGATACAATATGGAAACGTTTTCTAAAAAGCATTGTCAATTTTCTGCGTATCTTAACTTAAACTCAGTCCAAATTTGGCTATTCGCTTTGATAGATCAGCACATCTTTTAAACAACTTTATGCTCTGCAAGGATATTTACTTTATTTATTTCTATACTTTTTATTAAACTAATATATTATGTACCTTCCTTTTCTAGATATTGTCAATGCCAGTGGCAGCAGCTCGTCGAGCTCGCATCATCACGCGCCCGTGGCACATGCACCGCACGGCAGCAACAGCGCCTACAACACCGCTGGCCATCACATTGTGATTAACAATTGCAGTGGGGGCGGGAGCGGTTCCGCTGTGGGCTATCATCCTGGCAGTGGAAGCAGCAGCAGCCAGCCACCGTTGCATGCGCATCAGCCGCAGCACGTGAAGCAGCCGACAATTACCATACATGACACGCCCTCGCCGACCGCGGTTGTGGGCGATGTGATCACCATTTCGGACAGCGAGGACGAGGGCGCCGATCTACCCCCAAACAGCGCCACAGTCGCGCCCATTAAGCAGCGTGCGCACGCCCAGTCGCAGACCAGCAGCAGCCTAATGCAGCAGCAGCAGCAGCAACATCAACATCAGCAGCAGCAACATCAGCAACAGCAGCAGCACTCGGCGAGCAATTCGAGCAGCAATCTGCATTGCCGCAGCAGCGGACAGCCGTTGCATGTGCAACATCAGGCCGTTAATTATGGTAATGCACACAGTTCCAACAACAACAACAGCTCCGCGAATGCCACCAGCAGCAGCAGCAGCAGCAGTCAACGTTTGGTCAGCAAATGTAACAGCCAGCTGGGCGGCAGTAGCGGAGCTAGTCATCATAGCCATCATAGTCACCATAGTCACCAAAACAACAACAACCATCAACAACACCAACAACAGCAGCAACATCACGGCGGCAGCAACGGCAACGGCAACAGTAGCTCTAGCAGTAGCAGTAGCAGTAATATTAACAGTAACAGTAACAGTCAGCAGTTGCCGCCGCCGCCGCTGCCCCATCATAGTAGCAGTAGCAGTAGCAGTAACAGTAGCAATAATCATCATCATCATCATCAACAACAACATCATGCAGCCTCGCTGGGCGGAAGCGGAAGTGGAAATGGAAATGGAAATGGCTTTGCTGCTGCTGTCCTAGAGAACAACTGTGCGCTGCAGGCAACACAGCAACAGCAGCAGCAACAACAACAGCAGCAACAACAGCAACAGCAACTACAACAGCAACAGACCTGCTTTCAGCCTAGCTCCCACAACAATAACAACAACAGTCATCACAACACCACTTCCAATTCTGCTTCCACTTCCAACCAACAACCACAACCACTACCACCATTATCACAACCCACCCACCACCATAACCATCATAGTCTACAGCTTAATCCCGCACCCATATCCATAAACAGCACACAATTTGGCACCAGCTCCTCCTCCTCCACATCCACATCCTCCTCCGGCCTTTGCCTTAATCAGCATAATGTACCTTTACCCATACCCGTTCCTTTAGCTGTGCCCGCCTCTGTTTCCTCCGCCCTTGCCACGACCACGTCTCAGTCGCATCTCAGTCGTCATAAGTCAACGCAACAACAGCACGTCCATCTAGTAATTCCATGCGTTACCGTAGGTGATCACGATCCGGAAGATGCGCGACGACGTCATCATGCCGCCGCAGCCGCCGCCCTGGCCGTGCCCAGTCCAAAGCATCATCATCACCAGCAGCAGCAGCCGCAGCAGCAACATCATCATCACCAGCAAGTGCAGGTGCAGCCGGCACAGCAGACGCCGCACTATCAGCCACAGCCGCCGCCGCAAACCCAAGCGCAGCTCCAGCCGCAGCCACAGCAGCAGCAGCCCAGCATCAAATACGAGCCGGGGCAATCGCAGAAGAAACGCATTCTGGCCATGGCTCAAAGCGAATGCAACTATCAGCCGCAGCCGCAGATACAGGTGCAGCAGCAACAACAACAGCAGCAGCCACCGCCGCCGCCGGTTGCCAGTCTGCCGCATATTCCAACCAAACAGGAGCCGCCCGAATTCTATTCGGACTACGCGCCACAGCAGCAGCAACAGCCGCCACAGCAACAGCTGCAACTGGAGACCAAGCGCAGCTCCTGGGCAGCCGGCTCCAGCGGCGCGGCCATGCCCCTGGCACATCCGAAACGCGAAGCGCCCTCCGTTGCGCCCGTCAGCTATGTGACGCCCACTGTGGCACCGCCGTTGGCCCACTCGAAGAGCAGCTCGAGCAGCTCCTCGTCGATAAGCGCCGCGGCTGCTGCAGCGGCCGCAGCTGCTGCTGCTGCCGCCAGTGTGGGTCCGCCGTCGTGGGGCGCACCGCAGGTCTATCGCCAGCCATCGCAGCCGCCACCAACATCGGCTGCTGCTGCCGCTGGCCAGCCGCCAGCTGGGCCGCCGCATCATCATCATGGCAGCCACAGTCATCATCATCATCACCAGGCGGGCACGCCGCTGGGCGGCTCACCCTCATCGACGGCCGCTGCGGCCATGCTGCAGACGGACATTTACGCACAGGGCGACATGTATCGACGTCCCACGGTCTATGTATCCCAGGCCGCGCCCACATACGCCTATGCGAACCGTACGGTGGTTGCGCCACCGCCAGCACACAACAGTTCCAGTCGACAGGTGGGTGCAAAAACTAAAAAATTGCTGATTACATTCAATACGCTTTTTAATTTGTTTGTTAAGTGCCTTTAATTACCTACGAATTTATATTTAATTACAATTTATATTTAGTAAAAATTGAAAGTAATTCAAATGTAATTAATGGAGTTTGTCCAAGATTGTTGCGCATTTTTAAATCCTTTTAAGATATAACATTTCATTTTAATTACCTAAGTAATTGAAAGTAATTAAAATTTTCTGCATTGAATTGCATCTTTCTCTATAAAATAATCTTGAATTAGTTAAGTATGTATTTTTCGATGGAATGCATCTTGAAAACAAGAAACAGAATATTTTTAAAGATATCTCTGAAGCTTCTATAGATCTGAAAAAACTTAAGTGTATACTAAGTTGAAGAGCTGCCTTCTTGGGTAGACAAAGTATAGTACAACCTTATGTTGATCTTATTGCGATTATATTTATTGTTGTGACTCACTTGAAATTTGTTCTCCTTTCGCACTCTCAGGTCATACCATCCCATCCGTTGCCGGCTCACATACAGATCCCGTCACAGTACAGCCAATTTGGACCATTGAGTCCCGCCCAGGTAGCTGCCAGCAAGCATGCAGCGCACTTTGCGCCCACCAACATATGGTATGGAGCTGAGTAGCTTGGCGGGGTGAACGAGGGTTGACGAGAATCGCGGATCCCAGAGGCCACCATTGACAAGAACACAGCAACAGCTACAACACAGTCTCTCCCATCCCCAAAAAAAATAATTATCATCACCACTCTCCACACAGCCTAGAACTTGATAACATGATTGATTGATTGATTGATGCTCGAGTGAGTCGAATATGCCAGATTTAAGGCCCTGCAAAGTGGCCCATTTGAACTGGTTTATGTGCTAGCTAACAAAGGAAAACGGTTTAACTAATCATATGCTCTTTATACTTGCGCTCGTCTAGATCTTTTATGGCCTCGGCTGATGGCGACGACGTCGACGACGACGACAACAACAGCAGCTGCAACGGCAACGGCAACGGCGACGGCAACACGGAGGAGCAGCAGTTGCAGCAGCTGCAGCTGACGCAATGCTGGTGGTTTATGCTGCTCATGCAACAGAGCATCATACAGCACAACAGCAACATGTTGCACGAAACAACAGCTGCAACAACAACAACAACAACTACAACAACAACAACGTCTACAACAACAACAACCACAGCCAACACAAGTGTTGCACGCAGCAATCGCCGCAAACGTTAAAAAACAAAAACAAAAACAAAAAGAAAGAAACACCTGTCCGCACCAAACCCGCCCACCAGTTAGAGTTGTTGTTGTTTTTTTTTCTTTCTGCTTTTATTTTCATTTCGCCAACATTTGAAGTTTGTCGATTGTTCCATAATTCCATTGCGAATTATGATTAAATAATTAATTTTTTTTTTTTTGTTCTGTTTTAAATAAAAATGTCAAGCATTTTCTACACGCAGTTTGGAGTGTAAAGTGCATAAGTTTAAACACACACACACACATGTAATTAATACACCCACACACACACACACACACACACACACACACACAGACTTTGCAACTGTAACGAAAAACAAGCGTAAACATTTTCCAAAGCGAAAATTGTTTGCCACCTTTTCTCTAAACAAAAAAAAAAAGAAAAACAAAAACTAAAGCGTTTCACGATGTGTGTTGTATATTTTTTATTAGAACTTCTAAGTAATACACTGTATATGTATATGTATATATATATATATGCATATATATATATATATATAACTACGATAAATATGTATTCTATATATTATGATTACGTCTAAGAACCACATGCATACATATATATGTAAAACTACAACTAAAACTAAACCTAACCTAAATCTAAATATTATAAATACTATTACACAAAACACACACACACACACAAGCATGAAACTAATGCAACATTATAAAATTTAATGCAAAAAAAATGTTTCAACAGCAACAACAAAAATACTTAGTGCAAAAGGCATAGTAACATTTTTTAGACTCTTTTTAGCAAGTACCTCAAAATATTTAAGTAAAAATGCAACAACAACAACAACAACACGAAGCAGCAGCAACAACAAAAGTAACAAATATTGATGCGAAAATTGCCTTTTACAAACAAAACAACAAAAACAAAAACAAACGAATAAGCAAAAGTAATAACAAAAAATTATGGTAAACAAAACAAAAAACTTTAGTGAGATAAACATAAAACTACAAAATGATATATGATACCGCAAAAACCTTACTAGCAATCAAAGCATACATACATACATACATACATACATACATATATACATGTGTGTATAAATATATGTAACAATATTGTAGGTAAACCTAGCGATAACCGAAATAACTGATAACTGAACATGCGATATATTATAGCTAATATAAACATAGACATACGGTTTTTTTTTTATATATTATTATTATTATGTTTTTAACCAACACTCAAACACATTTAAAATACACTCTCATAGAACTTAAAAGTTAAGCCGACCCACAAATAGATATACGTATAGCTGGGGGCTTTGTACAAAAAGAAAAAGAAGAAAAACTTAAAAAATTAGATGCATTGTGTTTAGCAATAGCTTGAAATATATAAATAATGGATTTTAAAATCAGATCAGGTAACAGGTCAGTGTTGGAAAACACCAAGCGAATTATATAATTGCAAAAAGCACCGATTTCTTCTGTTTTAATTTGTGTAGCCCTCCCTTTTATATTAAAACCTTGTTTCTGAAAAGTCCACTTTTTCGAGAACCCAACTTATAAGAATGTTTACTAAAGTACAAAACGGCAAGCAATCTAGCTATAATTGAACACATGATAAAACGTCTTTTAAATATGTTTCTAATTTCCAATTTAGTTTTATTCGTATTCATATGCCTATTATCTTTAATCTTAACTCACTTTTAATATGTTTAACGCAGAGATTCGGTTTCTTGTCTTTAGTGTATATAAAAAATGAACCCTTTTTTGTTTTTGGATCGTTTCAGAAGTACTATATGCTATATATATACTCCTATATACTATATATATATGCTATACAGACAATTATGATACTATCTACCTATGCGCATATATATATAGAAAGTTCTTGTTAATTAGGTTTCTTACAAGTATTTTGTAGTTAGTCGTAACTTTGTCGCTATTTGTATACTCCTTTTTTTCTTCTTAGAACTGTGGGCACTTCCTATTATGATACTAAAAGAGTATATATATACATATATATGTCAACCCCCAATTTAACCAGTTTTCAATGGTAATTAAATTGTAATTATACGCATGAATATATATCTATATATATTTGATAATTAATCAGCTGTGCACGAAATAATTGTAACGAAACAACAACAAATTTAAATATACATACATATATATTTATATATATATTGCAACAAGAAATGCAAAAAGAACCGATCTATTTGAAAGTCTAGCATATAATTATTGTGATGTAGTTTTTAAAATCGATGCAAATACAAATTGATAAACAACAACAAAAAGAACGTCTCGTATTGTCGGAATTTTTGTCCTTGTCGTAATTAGCCAGTAACGAAATTAACAAATACAAATTACAAATTACAAATTACAAATTACAAATAACTAATTAATTGATTATGCATAATCCATACGGGCATATACATATATATTATGAATATAAAATAATACAAACTAATGTTAACTATTTAGTACGCAAAACAAAACAAAACAAAACAAAACAAAACAAATCAAATGACTAAGCAAAAAGGCAACAATATAAAAACTATAATTAATTTTTATTCGGTACTTTTTTTAATTTTAATTCCTTTTGTCAACAAACTAGCGTAGGAAACTAATCGAAAGTTTGATTAGCAGCTGTAGGCGTTAAATAAGAGAACGTTAGTGTTGTGACTATATACGATAAATCGTGCATACATATATATACATATATATATACGCTATAAGGATCCGATAACTAAGAGATCTAGCTGATAGTTGGCATTATTATATACATATATATACATATATATATCTCTGTATTGTTTTGTGTTTGAAGATCAACAACAGCAACAAGAAATGTTAGTTAGTTGTTTGGCAACTGGCAGCTGCCGCATGTGGCATGCCTCATGCGTGGCACGTATTGGCCAGCTTTTGTTTTATTTCTTGTGCTCAGTTTTTTTATAGCTTGTGTTGTTGGTTTTCTTGGAAAATGCGCGAGATCAAAGCGTTCAATTTAGCTTAACGGCATTATAGGTGTGTTTTTATAGAAATTTTATGGACCATTAATAACAACAAATATCTTTAACAACAACAACAACAAATACGAAAGCAACAACAACATTAAATAAAAGTCTTAATCTAAGCGTTTGATGTAAAAGCAAATTCATGCTTTAAACTTTGTCGTTTTTTTTTCTAAT